>VUQH01023026.1:0-26806 GCA_015106775.1 Etroplus canarensis | reverse complement strand
ATATTTTATATATATAATATATATATATATATATATATATATATATATATATATATATATGAATATGCATATATTTGCATCTGCTTGGATCTTGTAAATCTGTTAAATGTCAGCATTTTTTGGTTTCCTATAAAACACTAAACTCAATATTCTGCAGCCTTTGCTTTGCTGCTAGGCTCATTTACATTTCTTGTAATCTAACTTAACAAATTAACACATTAAATAACTTGAAGACCTGACTTAGATCGCCCACTCACCCACAGTGGATCATTCCTGGCAAACTTTGGCAGCCTTGTCTGTCCATGCGTCACATGGCTGCTGCAGCAGAGGTAAACATGAGCTGACACCTGTCACAGATGTTGGAGCTAGCCAACAACCTAGACCACATATCTGTCTATCTATCTGTGGCTATCTGTCATATGTCATCCAGCTGGAGCCACAGAACTAAACAGTGCCATTTCTGCTAATATCTGTTTTAACACTGATGCCAAGAGTCATGTGGAAATGAGGGAAAATAGATGATACCTAAACATTTGTGGACATATTTCCAGTCATTTTTCATAAAAAAAAAAGTTATCAAGATTATTTCAGATGGTTAATCATATTGGCAGTTTTGTGTGTAAGAAAAAGAATAACTCAGTACTGTTGTCAACATTCTGGCATTAAAATGGAACTTTAAATACTCTGCTTAGAATCAGGGTTCCTGTACATATTGCAAAGTCAAATTCACACTCTTTTCAAGCCCTTCTAGAATCTCCAATGCTTTTTCAACACTATCCAAGTGTGATAAATTACTTAGCGGAAATAAAATGGGCTTATGAATATGTACGCCACTGATGTAGCAAGGAAAATGTAAAATCTAATTTAATATTTTACTCTGTATTCCATTCAAACACAAAACAGGCCAAACATTCAGGCAGAAAACATAAGTATCAGCTGATTGCTGTTCCAGCTGTTGATGACTCAAGACAGTCCATAGCCTTGGCTACATTCACACTGTAAGCCGCTGTGCTCAATTCAGACTCAAATTCGATTTTTGTCATTTGGTTGTTCACATTATTTATAAAATTTGGCCAATATGCAATGTAAGTGGGGACTGGTTGTCTCCCTGAACTGACAAACATGCATAAAAAGAACAATAACAAAGATGTCACATGAAGTGTGCTGCCATACAGAAATAAAAGAGAAGTCAGCAGTTTCATGTATAATTCATGTATTTATGCAGTGGACGCCAGCAAATTCCTATTTACTGGCAACAACTTAGCTATTTGGATTTAGGTTATAATGCAAAAATGATTGATGAATTAATTAGAAAATACATACATTAGTAGCCAGAATCAGAATTGAAAAGATCAGATTCCATGTTATTTGTGCTGTTCATAATGTCACTACAAAAAAGCAGCTTTAGTTAGAAATATGAGAAGAAGTTATTCTTGGCTGAAAAGGGCAGATTAGCCAAGAGCTCAGTTTATAATAAACAGAAATTCTTTAGGAATTTAAGTGGAGAATTTTACTATGGAACATAAAAATGCCCTCCCCAAACTCTTCCCACAAAGTTAGAAGCATAGAACAGTCCAGCTAGTCTTATTAAGCTGAAGAATTAAGATTTCCCATCACTCAGACTAGGGGACCCAGACCAACCTCAGTAAAAACAGCCCCACTGTATTATCTTTTCTTCATCAAACTTTCCAATGCCATCAGGAAGGTGACATATTCCTGGCATTTGTCAAACTTACACTTGGCCTTCAGATTGCCAGATAGAGAAGCGTGACTCATCACTTCACATTTCTACTGCTCCAGAGTTCGGTGGTGGCGTGCTTTATACCACTCCATCTGACATTTGACGTTGTGCTTGCTGCTGTAAAGTTTGCATGCAGCTGCTCAGCCTTGGAGATCTACGTCATGAAGCTATCCGGGCATAGTTTAGTGCTGATATTAATTTGAGATTTGGAACGCTGCAGTTATTGAGTCAGCAGAGCGTTGGCAACTTTTACACAACCCCACAGTGTGACTTTATATGGTCTGCCACTTTTTGGCTGAGTATTTGTGGTTCCTAAATGCTCCCATTTTGCAATAATACCGCTTACAGTTGATCATGGAATGGCATCCAATCTTTCATGGCTATTGCATGGCTTGGTACTTGGTTTTATACACACGTAGCAATAAGACTGAAACACCTGAATTAAATTATTAAGCATTGTGGCTCAATATTTTTGCCAATATAGTGTACTGTATAAACTGCTTGGAGTGCACACTGTATACAGCATGACCCTAAATCCCTCCCAAAAATCATTTCACCAACTACCTCAAATAGACTGCCCTACAAAGGTTTACCCTTTGCTATGAGCACACATCAGAAAAGACTTTCAGATCAAATCAGACCCAGAGTAGAGTAGCAAGCAATGCTCGTGCTGAGTCACCTTCATCATGTGTTACAGCGCAATAAAATAATTAAATAAAAGAAAATATCTCTCTAACCTATTTTATTCCTTTTTCAATAAAGCAAACTACTTAGTCCAACAGCAATGTATTAGGAAAGCAATGCAATTACACATTTAAGATATCAAAAACACTTTATACATGGACCATCCAGGGTTCTTTTAACATTCAAAACACCACTTTGACATTCAAGATTTTTACCTGAACTAGCTTTTTTAGAATCTAGTGCATCAATCATTTTACATGAGGGAGAAAAGCACCAGCTGGCAGTTCTAGAAAAAAGAAATATTAGTGATAGGAGGTTTAGGTTGCGTGTTTTCATTATGCCAACACCAGCTAGAGCCAAAAATTCAAGCTGTGTTGTGATTGCTGAGACGCATGTCACACATTAATGTAGTGTGTCATGTGGGAATGATAGCAGTGTGTCTGTATCTATGAAGCGTCACATCCTGTTTTAGACAGGGCCATTTCAAAAACACCCTACTGACAGTTTAAAATGACAAGGCGTCTGCCACAGTGGGGGTTTGAGGAACGCAACAAAAATAGAGTTCTCTCTCTGCACAGCCCTGGCACCTCACTCTGTCACACTGACTACTTGTCTCCCATCACACTTCTCAGGGGCGGCCACCATGCTTACAGGAGAGAATATCTGCAGGTCTCAGAGCTTTAAGCTATTTAAACATGTTGTTAATTCTGACTGTAAAATGTTAAGAAAAGCGAAAAGAAGAAAGATTTTAAAGAAAACATGAAATTTGTTTTACCTCAAATTTGTTATGCAAAGACTGTGACATAATCACACTTTATATAACACAAACAGTAAAGTTTGCTATAAATACGTAAGGCTAGACTACTGCTGATCGTGACTACTGCTGATCTCCAAAAGTGGGAAATGGAGACAATCAAGGAATATAGAAGAGTAGTGATAGAAGAAGAATACAGTTATAGAAATTGGGAGTGTTGGAACAGATGTAAAGATGTATTTGTCAAGAACTATTCTGTAGACAACACTCAATTCAGTCTGTAATTTCGTTATTTCAGTATGCCCTGTGACCCAATTCACCACAATCATAAATGTGCTCCTGGAAAGAACAGTCTATAGCATGGGGTCGGCAACCTTTGCTACCAAAGGAGCCATTTTTGAGTAATTTTTGACCAAGAACATTGGTGCAGAGCCGCCAAAATGCATCTTACACTGAAGGTGTCATGGCCTAATAAGAATAAACTGTACTATCAAGATTACTAAAAGGTGTAAATACTTAAAATCTTTTAACACTTGACTATTCTGCAGTGGATTATTTGGTACTTTAACCTTAAAGTTTCATTACAACACCATTTTTTGTTGGAACAGTGCAGTTATAAAACTATATAGCCACCTGTATTTGTGCAAATTGTCAAATTAAAAGTAGGCCACTTCTTTATTAAATAGAAAATATAGCACACTAATAGCATTAAAATAGCAAAACGCAAAAAAGAAAAAAAAGAGTAAAAAATAGAGGGATTTCAATTTAAATTTGACTTCAGTCCAACCATAGTTCAAGTGTACCGGTGAGCCAAGAGAGAGGGTAATGAAAGCAATGAAATGAATGAAAGCATCGGCAATAAAAGCACACATTATAAAATTATCTATTTTCATGTGTGACTTTTCTTTTTTGGTTTTGAAAGCCATACCTAAGAGGACTAAAGATGAGCCTTTAATGTGATAGCCATAGCTGAGATTCAGTAAAAGTATGAGGGTAAGACAACAGGAAATAAATATATGAAGTAGACATGGCATTGTTAGAGAAACATTAAAACTTGTTGTTTTTTATATTCAGTATCACGAGGATAAAAAAATAACACTGTTCTTTTTCCTGCTCATAGTCATGTAGTTTTTTGGTCAAAGCTACGGACATCCACTGGAGTTGAGTAAAAGAACCACAGCTTCAAGACCCCTTTTCTCAAGGGTTAATATTTTGGAATTACAGCAGTCATTCACCATCAATACAACAGACAGTGCATGTTTTTTTCTGTAAAACTTGCACACTAGGTTAATTCTCACTACATGCTGACTGAGTTTTAATCTCACTTTTTTTGGCCAATATCTGTGACTTCTCGTTTATTTTGTAGTACTCTCTGGTGCTCACATGTGACTACTAAGCCCCCAGTTATGTTTAACCAGTGGCAAGTGTTTACAGATAAGATTGCTGTGTCATCTGAGCTGACAAAAAGAGAGAATGGAGGCATTATTTTATTTATTTTTAAAGCTGAAATTCAAAATTCAGAGTAAATAGCCTAGACACCGTTCGCGAGCATTTCACTCCCTTAACTGTTACAGTATTAACTATACCTCACTGAGAATACCACCATCTCCAGAGGAGTATACACCTAAAGATCCACACTTTCCCACTGACATACAGGCCAACCCACTCTCAGTTCCCCAGCGAGTCTCTGTCACACACAAAACACA
Source organism: Etroplus canarensis (assembly GCA_015106775.1). Classification (NCBI taxonomy): domain Eukaryota; kingdom Metazoa; phylum Chordata; class Actinopteri; order Cichliformes; family Cichlidae; genus Etroplus; species Etroplus canarensis. The sequence continues at coordinate 21,921 of VUQH01023026.1, read as the reverse complement.
TGAACCCCTCTACTCCCCTACTTGTACAGTCATGCGCACACACCCACAACCCTGTCATTTCCTATGACATCCCCAGCCTCCATTACCTGAATGCATTAACAAACCTCTCTGATGTTAAAAATTATAATTCATACATCTGAATAATTCAGATAACTTTAAAAGCTGAGCACTCACATTTTCTCTTTTTCTAGCTTGAGAGGTGTTTACCTCAAATCGCATTTAAATAAATCCCATAAGTCCTTTTAAAATTCCTTAGATAAACCAATCAAATATCCCCCAAAGCTGGCTGACTGGCCAATCAAAATTAACATTCATAGCGGCAGACTATTTTTACTTAAAATACATCAAATGGCAAATCAAATAGCAGGATCTATTTGTAAGATTCAATTTGTTAGAGATAAGAAAAAAGGTGGCTAATAGAATGAGAGTGAGTGAGAAAAGGGGCACTGCTGTATGGTCTGAATGTAATTGTAAGCCTAACAAAAATATTTGATGGAGTAAACAGGGTGCCGTTTATATATAAATGTGGTATAATATTCAACTGGTTTGACAAAGGAGAAATATGCTATACATGACAAAAAACATATATATCACTTGGCCACAGGATGTGGATACCAAATTATCATATTATTATTATTATTGTTATTATTATATTATTATTATTAATACAGAGGTTAGCAAACTAAATGTCCCAGTTAGAATAGAGTATTTTAAGGTTTAGAAAATGAACCTCATTTGTTCTCTCTCATTGCCCATCTCTGTTGACATCTTATTCCAACGGTCTGCAAATCATAATCTCCTGCTTCCTTTTTCTCTCTTTTGAAAACAACAACTAACTGTCTCTGACACTCATATTTCCTGTGTTGTAACAATTATCCCCCATCCTCCCCTGAACACACACAGGCAGTTTCCATAACTTCAGGGGACATTATTTTGACCTACATTAACCTCCTAGACTTGCCCCAATCTAGTGGTTCTCAGATTGTGGAGTGGGCCCCCCTGGTTACTGGTTGGCATAGAGCCACTGCAGGGAAGGTGTGAACAACAGGGGAAACTATAGAGTAACACTAAAGGTCCCAGCACGGTAGCGCATTTGTAGTCTGTATGCTTTTTCCTGTGGTGTTGTGGTGGGCTGTGGTGTGCTGTCGTTTGGGGACCAGTGTCAAAAATATCTGAAAGATCCGGTAAAGTGAGGTACTCTTGTTCATGTTTGTGCTGTTATTGGTCCTTTAGTTTAGCCCACAGCCCATGCATGGTATGCAAAGAACATGCTAGGTGCTAAAAACACAAACGGTCAACTGCGGCCACTGTCTGCAGTTCTCATGCATGCTTTATGAGTTCTTTGATGGGTTTTTTAGTGCCTCTTTCTCTTCATGGAAACTGAATCACCAGTTTTTTTTTCACTCATTCTGCCTACACACGGCATTATCACTATTGGGCTACGTGTTCATTAGGTATACCTGTTCAACTGCTTATTAATGGAAATATCTCATCAGCCAATCACATGGTAGCAACTCAGTGCACTTAGGCATGTCAGGATAACCCGGTAAAGTTGAAACTGAGCATCAGAATGGGGAAGAAGGGTGATTTAAGTGAGTTTGGACATGCTATGGTTGCTGGTGCCAGACAGGCTAGCCTGAGAATTTCAGAAACTGCTGATCTACTGAGATTTTCCAACAAAATCATCTCTAGGGTTTCGAGAGAATGGTCTGAAAAAGAGTAAATATTCAGAGAGTCATCTGGGAGAAAATGCCTTGTTGATGCCAGAAGTCAGAGGAGAAAGGCCAGACTGCTTTGGGCTGATAGGAAGGCAACAGTAACCCAAATAACCACAACCAAGGACTGCAGAAGAGCAACCTTGAAGTGGACAGGCTACAGTAGCAGTAGACCATGCCAGATGCTACCCCTGAGGGCAAAGAACAGGAAATGTAGGCTACAATTTGACAGGCTCACCAAAACTGGACAACAGCAGATTAGAACAAAAATGCCTGATCTGATGAGTCTCAATTTCTGCAGACACATTCCTGATGGTAGGGCCAGAATTTGGTGTAAACAACAACATGAAAACATGGATTCCCTGCCTTGTATTAACAGTTCAGGATGATGGTGCTGGTGTAATAGTGTGGGGGATATTTTCTTGGCACACTTTGGGTCCCTTAGTATCAACTGAGCATCATTTAAACACCAGAGGCAGCCTGAGTATTGTCGCTGACCGTATCCATCTCTTAATGACAAAGTTTACCCATAATTACCCAGAATGATAACAGGCCATGCCACAAAGCTCAAATGGCCTCCATAGCCACCAGGTCTCAATCCTATAGAGCACCATTGAGATGTGGTGGCTTCACATCATGGATATGCAGCTGACAAAGCTGCAGCAATTGTGTGATGCCATCTTGTCAATCTGGACTAAAATCTGAGGACTGTTTCCAGCACCTTGCTGAATCTATGCTACAAAGAATTAATAATAACTAATGATTCTCCTGGCGAGTGTAGAATAATTTAATGAACACAGTGCACTGTTGCTATCAAGGCCATAACTAAGAATTATTTGGAAGAGCATTTGTCGCCATTTAAGCAATGGAGGCTAAATCTGTATTTACAGTAGCTCTGAAGAGAAATACAGCCACACGCATGTGTCACGAATGTATCTTCCCAAAATGTGAGTCCTCCCTGTTTTTCTAACTTCTTTTCAACAAGTGTAAAGTGGCAGGTGTATTTTCACCCTGATTTCACCCACATCACACAGACATAATCGTAAAAACATGCAAACATACACCAAGGTTCAAGCAGCTGGTGAGTTTGCCCTTGACTGCCCACCCTGTGGCAGTGGCATTGCTGCAGCTGTTTTAGAGGGTTCAGGATGGGATTTAAAAAGCCATGTCCTTGTCAAGGGTAGATTCTTGTTTTTTTAATTACCCTAATCTAAACTGAGGTTGTGTCCAGACCAGGACATAACCTGGACAAAGTTCCAAGCTCCTTATTCATGTCATTGAAATTAGTCCGTTGGTATTGGAAGTGTGATTAGCAAACAATAACCTTCTTCACTAATTCAGCAAAGCCCTGTGTTATCCAATCAAACATGAGCAGCAATTTAAATTATGAAAGATACCTGGCACCATACAGCAATAAGCTAATTCATCTCTTTATTTTGCAAGCATCCCAATTGATTCAACTCAGCCTGCTGTGAAAGGTCCACCCAGTTGTAAAAATCCTGGTATAATGGTAATACGAATGACTACTTTTAAATGATTTAAAAACAAACTGACTTTTACTAGTGGTGTGTTTGTGAGCCAGCAAGAATCTCAACAAGTAAATCCTGAGTGCCCGCTGCCACAAAGCATTGCTTTCACAAGTTCTGCAATCAGCAGTCTGTCAAGTGCCTTTTTAAGGAGGATGCTCTTAAAGCACCGAGTAGAACAGCAAGCGATGTTCACGCATTTTTACACAATGTTTCATATCTTTAATTTCCTCCGCAAAAATAAAGGTATGAGGCTAGAAGAGTATTACAAAAGATGCTTGTGGAAAGAAAGTGTAACAGTGCATTTCCTAGCCAGGAGTTTACCGGTACCATAAAGAATGAGATCTTCACAAGGATAAGGAGTCAGTGCAGTAAATAAGTTAGTAGAAGCTTGTTTACCTTTATTTAGTTTATATATATATAAATATATATAGTAAAATAGATTATAGCTCCTCAATAAGTAAGCTGGTCACTTGTGTTATCAGTGCATAGACTTGCCCTTGAATGACCTGCCTGGGGCTCTAATAGAGGCATGGCCTGCTGTGCAGTAAGGGATTCTGGGAGTGTGCTCTTAAGGAACAGATGCCAGGGCACAACAGCTGTTCCTTTGGCATCAAACCAGAGCCAACTGGCCGGACCCTCTACCCAAGAACAAAAACATCAACATGTGTTACTAAAACCTCTCTCTCTTAATAGGACAAAGACACACTCAAGTAACACTAAAACTACACACAGGAACAGTGTGAATCAAAACTTAACTTACACCAAGAACCACCAGCAAAAAGGAAAGGGGAGCACTGGATTTATAACACAAGGCAAAACAATACTGTCAACATGAAACAGAATGAGTCGCACACATTATTTTCTCTCAGTTATCTTGTTTTCATGATCACTCGAAACCCGAACTGTAACTGAAAATTAAATTCCAGTAACTGCCCTGCACTACATACTGACTGTGTGTCTGTGTCTATGACAGAACTCACCCTGAAAAGACTGCCTTGCTCTCTCGACTAGCTCCTCTACAGGGTAACTGGCCAAGTCTCCTCTTGCGTGCTTAGTCTTGCAGTAGGTACAGGCATTCAGACACCTAGACCACAAAAAGACAAGAGAAAAAGTTCAAGAGAATAAGTTCAAGAGAATGTTCATGCATGCATTTACTTTTGGCATTTTTTACTGTTGGCAAAGACAGAGCAGTGACATTTCTTAAAAATGTTTTTCTTTTTAGTTTGCTATATACCAAGGCAATGAATTTAATATTACATCAAACACAGAGAAATAAAAGCAGCTGACTGTATTTATTGAATATACATTTATTAAACTAAATAGTGTCCCCTGTAGCGTGGTGGTTTGTGCATTCGCCTTCCAAGAAAAAGATCCCTGATTCGATTCCAGGTGGGGACTACAAGCCCCTCTCACCATGAAGAGTTGCATCAGGAAGGGTATCCGGCATAAAACCTCTGCTAAATTACCAATGCGGATTAATCCACTGTGGTGACCCCCTTGGTGGAGAATACAAGGGAGCAGCCGAAAGGAAAAAAAACATTTATTAAACTAAATGAAAAATGGGAGGGCTTCTGCTAAATCCAAAGTGACTGCAGACAGTTGTCTCTCACACTCATGTAAACAGTGTAAAGACTAGAGTCAATTTATTGATTCCCTTCAGGACCAGTAGCTAGGCTTGATTCAAACTGACTGCGAAAGGAAGAGAGAAAGAGAATGATGCAAAAAAAGGAAGCAAAACACAAAAAAACAAGGAAAAAATCTGCCTCACACCAGAACCAGGAGCACAGTAGCAGATAAACTGTTGATTTAGAAATTAAGACTACTTTCAAGCATTGTCTTTAAATAACTATCAAAGAATAGAACACCAAATTCATTTTAAAACACTGACTCCTTTCAGATTTTATAATCATTTATAACCTTTTACTTAAAAAGTACAACCAAAAAAGAGCAAGAGGAACCAAAAAGTACAACCCAGTTTTAAAAGGTTCAGATCCTTTTTTAACTGCTAATACAATCAGAAATAAATGATCAACCCTGCATTTAATTAAAAATGGTTAAAATCTAATTTTTAAAACTACCAGATTTTCTTGTATTTTTCTTTATAATTAAAGAAAAGCTCATTTTGAATTCAGTGCCAGAAACATACTTCGGAGAAGCTGGGAGAGGGCCATGGTCATTGTTATCTTGCATCACCTCTTCTCTAAAAAGTGCATCAATTCCTGTTTTTATTAATATAGGACTTAAGTTAGTTAAAAGTTCAGGGCCTCATTTTGTATTTTTAATTTTCTAATGCATCAGATTTCAATAGATGCCAGGTCTGGAATGCAAGCAGACTAAACTTAGGATGTTTGCTGTCTATCATATAACTGATATCCAGTGCAATAAAAAATGTGAGAGGCTTTTTCATGGTGCTTTGCAAACATTAAACACCTTTTCCAGTGTCCTTTTCCCTGTGTCCCACTTGAGTTTAAAATTTGTTTCTGAGCACACACAGGAACATATTTCTGAGGTAATGCCGGGACATGATGTCTATATCAGTTTCCAGCCAATAATGGGTTTAGGTGATTTGAAAATCATTTTTTAAGCAACATCCCAGCTTTCTCAGTAATAGGTTTCTTTACACTGTTACTTCTTCACTCACTACTTCTCTACTTAACATACTGTTGGGTCAGTATGAGTAAAACACTGTGGCATCTCATTAGCAAAATACCGCACTTTAATTGAGAGTAAAGACCCAAACTAACCCAGTTATGACTAATACTAACATTCATAAAGGAAACCTGGCTGTCTACTAGCAGAACACTACTAATGGAAACTTTTAAGCCTGGGAATACACTAGGCGCCGCTGCGTCATGGGAGCTAGTCACATGCACTCAAGACGATGCTTGCAACTACACCAAAATACACTGCAGTGTCTTATACATGCATCCTCGACGTGGCTCTCCACTTTGCAACACTCAAAATAGTGCAAGAATTATTTCTGACGGAACCTGAGTCAAGCTGCACAGAGCTGATGCAGGAAAGCAGGGAGTCAGGAACAAGAAAAGCATAGGGAATCCAGTCAAATTTCAAAATACAAGACTTGTACAACTAAATGCCCCCCTTCTGAACTGCTCCTTGTATTTTTTAAACTGTATTGGTGACATGATGCAACAGAAACAGACCAGGTGCATTGCTGGGATAACAGACAAATAATCAAAGGCTCCGTTTCCTTTTTAATACACTTGTCACAATGTTAAAAATGGTTTCCAGTGCCATTTATCCCAGAAATGACAAAAATATCTAAACTAAAGGCATGAAATACTGTGATGTTAGGCAAACATGAGACTTTAGAATTCAACTGTTTTAGATGACAAGCATAAACTCTGAATATGTCAGGCTCACAGAACATTAACAAGGATTCCTCTGAACTTTGTCTCAAACAGGTCGAACTAGTGACAGAACTACTGCAGCAGAAAAGGCATAAGCATTTCATATTTACATGATGTGTTTTTAAGTTGTGCTGTGCAGAATCCATATTATTCCATATATAGAAGACTACTGTGTGCAAGCATTGCCATTTTTGTCAATTACTAGGTATAGTATGATATCTGTGACACTGACAGATCTAAGCAATTTCCCCCTGGGATTAGAAAGTATTCCAATTTTGATTCTGATTAGACATCACCCAGTCAGTAATGTCTTGAAGCAGGAGGATGCAGGGGAATTACCAATCAACAGTGTGATACAGATTTTTTTTATACAATCCACATACAAAAAACTTACATTTGATTGTATTCCTTAAAGGAATGATTAGCTGACAGGATGCTCTTTGTCTAACAGCTCACATTCAGACACTGCATCACATAAATACCACAGTGATGAAAAGGTTTACCACAGTCTACGATTGCTGGTTACTGAGCAAATATATTATCACCACAGCTTTTACAAAGCTGCAGTTCTTTGTCAAGAAAAAAATAGTACAAAGAAAGCAAAAAGAAGGCATTCTGTTAGTGACTGCAGCATAAGGCAACTACAGTATACACCGGAATACAATTTTACCACAGGATTTTTTGGACCATGTAACACCTTGTACATTAATACACCACAATATCTTTAAAATCATTTTGATGCAAATTTAAAATGGCAGACAAATTTTCAATAACAAATCACCAAAACAGAAAAAGAAAATAGAGCTATCTAACCATCCATCTCCTCTTCTCAGAGTATTGCTTAGCTGAGGGCACTGAAGATGGCAGCTAGGTCACAGGACCTTGCTGTGGAGAAAACACAGACAGATGGGACCCTGTGTGCGTGCGCACACACTGACACAGACACACACACCACCAGGGGGTCAATCCATCTTAATGTGATCAGGCCCAGCTGAGTGGATCACACCAACATTAATCTCAAGAGACAGTCAGTGGCCTGCTTGTGTGTCTGTGTGTGTATTTGCATCAATAATGTGTATGTGTGTTCATGTGCCTGTGTGCAAGTGTGCTGCTCCTGAACATTTGTCCAGTATCACAACAATACATTAGCAGTTTCGACTTCTCCATTAGCCCAGACAGTCTGTGACAACTAGTCGGCACCCTTAGACCAACAGTGACTGAAAGAGAGGAGCAGTGTTACTCGTTCTGACAGGCACATGCACGCGCTCACTTTGTATCCGAGTTGTACTGGATGAGAGGAAATTATATTCACTGTTTATTTTATTCTTTCTAGCAACAAAAGCTCTTGAAATGACACGATGATTTTTCATTACCTACAGCATTCATTAAAACTATGATGAGAAAAATACCAATACTCCAGTGGTGCAAAAAAAGAAGTTTCACAATTAAAACCAAATATATCTCAGCCTTATCAGTGTCCAAACTCTCCCCACTTTGTATCTGTCCTCAATGCCTCTTCTGTTTTGTCCCAGTTAATTAAATCACAGAGGTAGTCGTTGCAACCGACAACAGTGTAGTTCATCACCGTGTTACAATGAGAAAGGTTACCTCCCCAGTGTGTGTGTGTGTGTGTGTGTGTTAGACTATAAGACAGAAGGCTTATTGTGTGGTTGCAGCCTTGAAAAGGTAACAAAGAAAGGAAATCCCTGAGGTTCCTCTATACATTTGTAAGCCTCCCTCAACATACACATACACACAAACAAAGTACAGTTCCCTTTGGAAAGATTCCCTTGTGCCGCATATTAAAGAACGGGAAAAGGATTTCTCAATGATAAGCATTTAGAATCTACACATTAATTAGAAAGCTACACATTAATTAGAAAGCAGCCATTGGTGTGTGTGTGTTCATGGGGGTTGTATTGTGCCAGCTTCAAAACGCAATTATGAAAACAAAGCTTAAACTGTAAGGGGAAGTCTGAGCGCCATGCAAATTGTAAGGCAAGATTATTCACTGCACTTATCGTCGAGACTGGGAGATGGTGAAGTGGGTGTATAAGCAAACAAAATCTTAAAAATGCTATTATATGACTGAACAATGCCTCAAGCCTGTAAGTTTGCTGTTAGTGTCATCTCAAAGTCAAAGTGGAGTGGCAAAATAATATGGAGTCAAGGAACAAAGACTGCTGACACAATAAAGTAAAGACCTATAAGACTGATGAATAGATGGGTGATTAGTAATTCAGGAAAAAATGGCAGTTAAACTCATTTCAGGATACATGGGCAGTTTGCACACAACCCAAAGAGCTTGCCTAACTCAGCTAAAGCCAGTATTCTTTACATCAAATATTATTAGGAGTGCTAAGGATAGGGATTTGGAATTAAACAGAAATTTCAATGCTAATAGCATGTTGTGGACCTCAGCCAGTGGAGGCTGAGAAGTGAAGACCGTAGGTTTTAAGCATTTTTTCTTCATGGTTACAGAAAACTGAAGATAAATGACAAAGATTTTGTTGGATTTTTTAGAGGTTTTTTTTCTTCTTCTGATGGCCCACAAACTGATGAGGAGTTCATTACAACTCTGAAGCTCTGGGTTCGGTAAAGAAAGAAACCAACTCAAAGTTTTCACACAAACATTTCACATGAGGGTTGTTTCTGGATATTTGTATGTGTGTGCACTCGTGCGAGCTTTCTTTCATCTACCAATGTGTGTATGAATGTGTGTTCAAATGCAGCTGGGACCCATTTCTCTCAGAGTTCAATCCAGCCTTTGTGTCTGACCTCTTGAATTCTGTTATCGAGTCTCGTGTTCCCAGTGTTAAACGCTGAAAGAGCTCTGTGTATGTGTGTGCATTTTAGAAAACGTGTCACATGTCCACCATAGTTTTCTGAAAGTACTACAGCAGCTTTACTTGTTGTTTTGACTGGAAAAAGTCAGTATGTGTATGCGTGTGAGAGAATGTGCATCTGTGTGTAAAACCACAAGCCCAAGTCCACATAGTAACTGTGTTTTCCCAACTTCTTGTTTTGTCTACAGTCTGACCTCGAGACAGTGTTTGTACTAAATCAATCAGCCTATTGTTCCTTGAAAAGAATGGTACGATGTTTGTTTATTATTGAATTTACCGATAAAGTGTCACATGAAGATATGATCTGAAGTTAAACTTGCAGGCAGGCTGATTCACTGCTTGGTCAGGTGATCAGTTCACTTACTGGCTCCCTGGCTTACTGACCACTTAATCTAACTAATTTGACTAATCAAGTCCCCTTTTCGTGGATAATCTGAATGAATTCAGTGACTTATTCTCTGACAAACTGTCTGACACAAAGCAAGTCTTAGGTCTTAGTTATCTACACACAGCAACTTAGTAAGTGATTGAATAAAAACTGCTTACTACCTAATGACCTCCTACTTTAGGGAGTAACTAGCCATTTAGTTTTTGTGTTTTTATGTCTGGTAAAGCAAATCTATTATGCTTTTCTTTATTTTCTGTCATATATAACATATGGAAAAAAGTATTCGGCCAACTATACATTTTACCTACAAGAGCTTTTATGACACACCATTCTCAATTTATAAACATTAATAAGGATTATACCACCCCTTTGTAGCTATAACAGCTTTCACTCTTCTGGGAAGGCTGCCTTCAAGATTCTGGAATGTGTCTGTGGGAATTTTTGCCCGTTCTTCTAGAATAGCATTTGTGAGGTCAGACATTGATGTTGGCTGTTCTAGTGCATCTCATAGGTGTTGGGTGGGGTTAAGGTCAGGGCTCTCAGCAGACCAGTCCAGAACCAAATGCATCCAACCTAGTCATTATGAACCTTGCTTTGTGCACTGGGGTACAGTGATGCTGCAACATAAAAATGCACTCCCCAAACTCTTCCCACAAAGTTGGAAGCATAGAACAGTTCAACTTCTCTTATTAAGCTGAAGCATTAAGACTTCCCTTCAGTTTTGCTAAGGGGCCTGGACCAACCTCAGAAAAACAACCCCACTGCAGTATCTCTTCATCATCAAACTTTCCAGTTGGCACAATGCAGTCAGGAAGGTGACATTCTCCTGGAATTTGCCAAACTTACACTTGTCCTTCAGACTGCCAGATAGAGAAGCATGATTCATCACTTCACATTTCCACTGCTCCAGAGTTCAGTTGCGGTGTGTTTTTTACCACTCCCTTCTGAGGTTTGAAGTTGTGATTGCTGATGAAAGGTTTTGCTGCAGCTGCCCAGCCTTGGAGATCTACGTCATGAAGTTATCAGAGGATCGTTTTTGTGCTGATGTTAACGAAAAAGTATATTTGGAGCTCTGCAGTTACTGTGTCAGCAGAGCATTGGCAACTTTTACACACTATGTGTCTCGACCTTTGGTGACCCTACTGTGTAACTTTAAAACATTTTCTCATGCAAAGCTACTCTGCTAAGCTGGAAATATGCATTACTGTCCCAATCTTATAGTTTTACCACCACAGGATGCTTAATAAGACCTTTTAAAATGTATCTGTAAAGTTTTATAAACATGTAAAATCTGTTATGATCTAAATGACTGCTGTGTAGTTGACTGATTACCTATATCACCAAGTTCTACAAACCGTTAGATGGGGCATAGACCCAAGTGTTAAGGTTTGTGAGAAAAAAGAGAAGTTTCCACTTTCCATTTGCTCTCTAGGTAAAGATTGGCTCAGTTCATGATGTAGTGTTACTGATTCTGTCCCCTAGAATTTAGAGTATCCATGGACAGGATTACAGTTCCGAAAGGGTTTATTGCAAATGTAATCATTGTCATTTTAAAGACAAGCGAGTCTTTATTAAACTCCATCGCACTGGAGCAACACAACAAATCTGACCGGACTGCATGTGCACACACCCCTACAGACAAAATTACATTCATCATGTCAAATACCTAAACACTGGGTTGGTGTTTCTTACTGACAAAAAGCTGCCGCTTGATACACAAGAGATGCAAAGAGACTCTAAGACAATCAGTTGTGTGTGTGTGTGGTCTAGGTATAACTCGTGTTGTATACACAGTCATATTATAGATGTGTGGCTTCAAAATGAGGGTAAAAAAAAAATCCTCATAATGTCAGTCATTAAATTTTAAGATGAAGACAAGATTTAAGGTAGGGGTGAGGTTAGATTTTGACATCCAATAGTCATGGTTAAGTCGCCAGAAAATTTGCAAATGAAGGTGAGTGCGTGCACGTGGTGTGTGCATGTGTGTGTGTTTAAACTGTGTTTGCCTGTGACACATTGGGACTAATTCGGTTACTCAGGGGTTCTGTAGCATAATACCTTGTAATGACACACAATCTCATTTTGTCCAAGGAGACACATCAATCTTGTGGATTTACTGTGGGGAGCAGAGTCTCTCCTGGTGAGTGAGTGTGAAGAACAGTGTATGAAAGATTGAGAGTGTGCGCTTGTGTGTGTGTGTGTGTGTGTGAGAGATAGTATGTGTGTGAGTGCGAGAGAGAGGAGGAGTTTCAAGCATATATTTGTGTGTTTGTGTGTTAAGCAGTGGGAAAGCGGGAAATGGAATAAAGTGTTCAGACCACTGGAGCTGAAAACTACCCATACATTGGTTTGATAAACAGCAGGAGAGGCCACCATGGTACATAGCTAGAAGAGGTGTGGGCATATGTGTGTGGGTGTGTGAGAGTGAGTGGGAGCATGTCTGCATATGGTCGCGTGTATGTGTGTCAAGAATGAAATAGAAAAAGAAAATGAGAATTCCTTCGTGGAGATGTGTGTGTGTCTTGCGCTAAAGTGTGAAATCAAAATGAGATTCTGTGTATATTGGGCATCCATGCATCACCAGAACTGTTCACACATATGTACGTGAGAAGAAAACCTTTTGTAAACACTCTTCATTCTACTGTAATTCTACTTTTCTGAAGCACTTCAGCACATTTTCTCCCTCTTTTGTTGCTGCTTGACATGATGCATTTTCACTTTTGCTCTTCAGAGAGAAAACCAAAACAGAAAAGAAAAGATCAGATCACTGACCAACAGCACACAAAATGAAAAAGAAGTCAAGTAAAGCAGTCTAATAGTTAAGCATTGCTTCTAAGATAGGGAAGAGATATGGACAAACACCTTGGAACATAAAAGTGGATCTTAGACTATAAAGTGGCACAAATATACTGGCTTTGAATGTTGTGTAATAAGTATATACAGGAGAGTGAAGGGGAAAAAAGACACTGGTGTATGTAATTTCTGTAATTTCTCATTCTAGTTACTTCAAAACTGAAGTAAACAATGAAGTGAAACTGAAATTACAATTGGGTACATAAGTCCGATTCAGTCATCCATAAACTTTGCTAATGAGTTCCCATCTATCCCCCTTCTTTCATTGTGTACCACACACCCCTTTCTCTTTGAAGCAACAATTTTTATCTTTAAAACCAGCCCGTCTATTATTATTATTGTGAAAACTATTTTTAGGTGATAGTCTTTCCTATACAGTGTGCCACCAATGACTCATGCTGTGTCTTTTTTACCCTGCCTTGTTAAAGCATGTCCAATGAAAAACAAAATCCCAATGTGCTGACACTGACTGATCTGCAAACAGAGACTACTCAAAGGGCTAAGAAAAGAACCCAACAATGGAAGAACCTCTGAGGCACAAGAAAGTGAAATATGTCTATCACATGCGCATGATAGTCATTTGTCATTTGAAAAACATGAAATAGGGCCTATATGGTAATTCAAAGTCAATATTAGAAAAGTGAACAGGGAACTAACAGCTAAGAATAAACACATCTGCACAAAAGCTGTTTTTTGACACTCGTGACTATGGTCACATTGGCACACAACTGGTCACGTAATTTAAAGAAAGCAATGACCATGCTGAGTTAAATGGAATTAAAATCATCAATAAAGACATTAAAAGCAATCTTATCAGCCATAATGGCTAATAATGACTGTATTTTTCCCAAGGGGTCACCACAGCAAATTAACCCACTTTGGTAATTTGGCGGAGGTTTTATGCCAGATGCCCTTCCTGACACAACTCTCACCATTTACCTGGGCTTGGGACCGGCACCAGGAGTACACTGGCTTATGAGCCCCTGTGGCTGCTTTAATGAAACCAGCACAATACATTCACATAAATGAAAGAGAAATTTCTTTTTGAGGAGGTAGAAACACTTGGGGAACAAGAAACTGCATTCATCTTTGTTTCAATTCTTGGCATCGATTCTTGATCACAGATTGTGCTCTCCATTATACATGTTTTTAATAAGGCATAATTAATGAAAAGGCAAAAGAAATGAAAGGATGCTAAGTTGGAGTAAGGCTTCAGTCATACATGATTTTAAGTGGTCTTTCAATACAGATCTGGCAAATTAAAACCATTTTTTGTAGAAATATGAAGTAACTGGCATCTGGCAGTTCTATGCAACTTACTCACTTCAAGTAGTTTGCCATATTTGTCATTACTAAATGAGACTAATTCACACATGGGCAAAATACGGGGCTGGCAGACCATCTCAATCAGGCCCCCAGTGCTCTAAAAGGAAAACCAAATAACCATAAAAAGAGTCTGCTGCAGATCCTGATTAGAGTGATCCTCCAGGTTGCAGCAGATCTCCACAGCAGAACAAAAACTACCATCAGCAGCTGCATTTAAATAAGGTGGAGTTGGAGTCTTTGGAAACGTGGGATGAGAGTCTCAGGGGACAGCCTGTAGTTTCTGTCCTCATTTAGTTTCGACTCTAAAAAATACGAACATTCCCTTTGATCTCTCCTTGTTACTCAGAAATACATCAGGTCAAAAGCAGGAGTGATTAAATTATGTTGTAGTTGCAGTTTAACATTTCAGTCCTAACCCCTGCTCTGAGGCTAATTGATTTTCCATGCACCTTGACACTGGTGACCCCAAATTTACCTCACTCTCAGCTGGCTAAAGCCTTGAACATTACACCTTGGGCACAATAGTTAACACAAATCTATGTGAAGGTCAGCACTAAAGATGATAAGGCCTATTATTCCACTGTGCCAGCCCAGAGAGTTGACACGAATCACAGGAAACAAGGAGCTAAAACACTGGGGGCCTCTTAACTAACACAAATATATTCACAATCCACGCTAGCATACAAGCGCTCACATTTTTTTTGCATGCTTATTTGGCTTTGTTTACATAGTGTCTGTGTGCATACTGTAGGTGTATTTTACTAAATGATTACTCCTGACTTTACAAATAAATACATGAAGACAGCATAAAACAAAAAAGAAAAAATATTTCTTTTTTTTTTTATCCCTGACATCATTTGTATATGGCTTAAATAAAGTAAAACTGCTTTAATCATCTATTCAAAACCTTACAATGGGATAATGCAATATCCAACAAGGAATAATGAGTAGATTAAATTAGCTTTCTGTTAAGTGGATAAGACTGTCACTACAAGTGTCAGAAGGTTGAAAAAGAGAACAGAGAGACTGGAGGAACTGAACAAAGAGGAGCAGTAAGAATGCTGTAAAGGTTCCAAGGTTATTCATTATACTCCCTGGATTGGTGAGAGCAGTAGCAAAGAGAGTAAGAAATGTTTACTCTTCTGTAACAAAAACCAAGAATAGTGAAATTTATAGTGCAATGAATTTTCTGAAGCTTCCTTTCTGTCAACATCTCTATTTGTAAACCAATTGTGAGCTCAAACCTACAGGCGTCTGAAGGGCAATTTTTGCAGCATCACTTTAAGGTTAAGGTTCCATTTTCACACATATTAGCATCAAGTCAACTTCAAACTATTCGTTGGACAACACAAGACACAATGGCACTCACTCATCAAGGCTGCAGTCCAACTTGCCATTAATTCTTCATTTGTGCTTCAGATTGCTCTCATGCCACAAGAAGCCTACTACCACTATCCATTCCACTGTATTATCCTGTCAGCATATGTGCAACCTGGCTGAAGGAACGATGTAGTTTGTTACTTGTTAGAGGTTAGAGAAGGGGATCATTTACACCTGACTGGCACAATGCAATCGCAACAACAGAGCGGACTGCTGAAAATGCAACTAAACAGAGAACAGGAAAGAGACAGCTAATGAAATGTAATGAGCTGTAACAGTGGAACAAAAGACTTTTATGCCTGGAATCTAATGGCAAAGGTTGAGACAGACACAGCAACAAACACACACACATTTAATGGCCCATTCTCTGTGAGTGGCTGTAAATTCCTGTTCATGACACTGAAGCACCACATCTGAACTTACTCACAAAAGGACTTTTAATAACTGACACACACACAGATTGAAAACCTGGGGCAAAATACACACACACAACTACCAGTGTTTGTAATACTATCAAGCGAGCCAACACTTTGACTCAAAACAGAGCATTAGAAAGAAATAGCAAAAGGTCTTCAAAACAACCCCATTCTATTCTTATCTATCTGATCTTATATTCAATACTCCTCTTTTGTATTCTTCTCATTTCCAAACCTACACCATTCACTGCTCAGTATGTGTATGTACAACCTGTGAAAAAGATGTGGTTGATGAACATCTGAATTCTCGTAGTTTTGGTTAGATGGAATGAAAGGTAGGTGAAAGGATAGGTTATATATAACTACATTTTACAGATGAAGACTATTAACTATTGAATTACTTTCACTGCAGGTTACCTTAACATCACTGCACTGAAAGCAGAATATCAATTTTCATTATAAAATTGCAAAAAGTCACTAAAATTTGTACATACAGAGTTTATTTTAAAGTACAGAAATTTTTACATTTACTCTTTATATTTTTAAATATGCAATTAAAAAAAACACAGTGACTCAGCAAGTCTGCAAGTGTATACAAATCAATCAGACTGAAAACTTCAAAAGTAAGCAAAATACAAGTAAACTAAAATAAATTTAAAATTGAAAGAAGGATTAATAGTGAGAGGGACATGGTGCTTTTGGAGGGGCTCTCTAAATTAAAATCTAGGGATTTTGTTCATTTAGGTACCAAGTAATGACAACTAAAAATAGCAATGCAAATGGCCTAGGAGAAACCTGAAATGTCCTTTTAATACAAAGCCAGAGGCTATAGATGGCCTAGCTGGACTATGTTGAATATGTTTTCTGATGGGGATTAAACTGACTTGATGAAAAAAGCCAATCTAATTTGGATTTAATAGGCACAAATGAAATTAATATGCAACTTAATGAAACTAATATTGTGAATTAATTTGAACACAAAATTAAATTTTCATAGGTAGTCCCACGTGAGTCACTACACCAGGCTGTTGCTAGGATTTGCAATAATAAAGCAACGGAGATGGTACACTAGGTTCATCTACAAGACCCAGAATAAAATTACTGGGTGCAGACTAATTTGAATTAGACAGAAAAAAGTGTAAGAATAGGAATATTTAGATGATAACACAGCAAGAAGTGTTTCAGTTCCAGAGCTCAGTTAGAGAAAGGAAATTTGGGTTGTCTTTTTATTGGCCCTCTGTTAAATCCAGAAGTGAATTTAAAATCGTTCACATCACATGCAAAGTCTAGAATAATCAGTGCTAATCGTAACTTCAGATTATCGTATTATCCCAATAGAGCACTTCACTCTCAGACTGTAGGCTTACTTGTGGTTCCTAGAATTTCTATAAAGCAGAATGGGAGGCAGAGCCTTCAGCTATCATGCCCCTCTTCTGTGGAACCAGCTCTCACTCTGGATTAGGGAGATAGGCACCCTCTCCACTTTTGCTTAAAAGTTTTGATTAAGCTTACAGTTAGGGATGGATCAGGTGAGCCTTAACCTGAACCCCGTTATGCTGCGACAGGCTCAGGCGGCTGGGGGACTTCCCATGATGCATTTTTTTTTTTTGACAACCTGAAATGTAAAAAGTCTGCATGAAATATAAATAAAAACTCAATGCAATTATTTGCAAATCTCATAAACCAATATTTTTTCACTAAAGAACATAGAAAACATATCAAATGCTGAAAGTGAGACATTTTACTATTTCTTGAAAAATACTAGCTCATCTTGACTTTGATGGCAGCAATGCATCTAAAAAAAGTTGGGACAAGGGCAACAAAAGGCTGGAAAAGTGAGAGGTACTTAAATGAAACAGCTGGAGGAACATGTTGCATCTAATTAAGTTGGGTATAAAAAGTGCACCTCTTGGATGTAAAGATGGGCAGAAGCTCAGCAATCTAAGAGAAACTGCTTCTATAAATTATGGGGCAATTTCAGATGCAAAATTGCAAAGACTGACTATTCCATGATCTACCATATATAGTATCCTGAAAAGATTCTGAAAATCCAGAGACATTTCTGTTCATGAGCTTCAGGCCCTCAGGCAGCCCTGCACTGCAAACAGGCACGATTCGGTCATGGAAATCACTGCATGGGCTCAGGAACTCTCCTAGAAACCATTGTCTTCGTGCAAAGAAGAACCCATATCTGAACAGGAGCCAGAAATGCTGCTGTCTTCCCTGGGCCAAGCTCTTTTAAAACGGACTGAGGCACAGTGGAAAACTGTTCTGTGGTCAGAAAAATTTAAATTTGAAAGTCTTTCTGGATAGGGTCATCCGGTTTATCAGGGCTCAGTTCAAAAGCCTGCATCTCTGATGGTATGGGGGTGCACTATGGTACTGTCAACTTTCACATCTGGAAAGGCACCATGTATGCTGACAGGTTCTGGAGCAACATGTGCTCCCCTCCAGATGACATCTTTTTCAGGGACAGCCTTGCATATTTCAGCAAGACAATGCTAAACCACATACTGCAGCTATAAAAACAGCATGGCTTCATAGTAGAAGAGTCTGGGTGCTAGACAGGCCTGTCTGCAGTCCACACCTTCCACCAACTGAAAACATTTGCCGAATCATGAAATGCAAAATACGATGAAGATGACCCAGGAATGTTGAGCGAATAGAATCCTAAATCAGACAAGAAAAAACAACATTCCTCTCCCAAAGGTCCAGCAGCTGGTCTCCTCAGTTCTCAGACTTTTACAAACTGTTGTTAAAAGAAGAGGAGATGTTACACAGTGGGAAACATAGCCCTCTCAAAACTTTTTTGAGACGTGTTGCTGCCATCAAATTCAAGATGAAATAGTAAAATGTCTCACTTTCAACATTTCATATGTTTTCCATTTTCTTTTGTGAATAAAATATTGGTTTATGAGCTTTGCAAGCCATTGCATTGTGTTTTTATTTCTATTTTACCCAGTGTCCCAAACTTTTTGGAACCAGGGATGTACTAATGAGAGGGCAGGTTTGGCTTCAGCACAAATCTGCAAATTTCAGAGAGCCTAATGTTAGGGTTTTAATGACCTGTATTTGATCAAACTGGAATACCACTGAAATACGCAACATGCTTAATGACATTCTGAAGTTCAAAATAACATTAATAAAATTCAAATAAGACATGTTTTACTAAAGATAATAATAAAACTGTATTAAAGATAAGTTCATCTTCTTACATCCTAAGATTGTTTGAGATTACCAACTTTTCAGGATCTGGTGACATCCTCTGGAAGCCCTCCACCCTGAAGCATGACATCAGTGTGACATTTGGCAAGAATACAAGAAAGAGAGCTTAACTGAATGCATCCCACGTGTTCATACAAAAAGGCAAATTGGCAACAAGCTGGAGGCATTAAAGGCAACAAGCATACACACACAAATTAATGGTTTCAAGTTGTCTCTTTGACGCAGAAGCAGTTTGGCTTTCTGTTATTTTTTTTCTTTTAAAAAGCACCACTGATGTTGTGAATGCAAGCGTCTGTGTGCCACACAAGGATCTCTCTGTTTCATCAGCTGACAAATGTCACCACTGATGTCACCACTACATTAGAGGAATATTTAAAACAGGCCATCTAAAAACAGAAAACATAAAAGACACATTTTGTCTTTTTAAAACACACACACACGCGTGCGCGCACACACACACACACACACACACACACTCTCTAACCTTTAGAAGACCATGTCAAATGAATGACACCAATGACTGATGAGCTCATACAAAAGCACACACTGAGCTTGGATTTTCAGTAACATAAGTATTATCTGGGAGAGATTGGGCGAATCGACAGCTGACCAATCAAATACTTGAATAATCTACCAATTCTAGTTGAAAGCAGTTTCAGTTAAAAACAAGAGGATTTATTTGTCACCAGCCCAACCATTTGCAAAACAACAGCGAGATCATCTGGATCAGATACAGACCTCCTGCTGGCAGGAGGTTACCAAGGGACTGACATCTGCACACACATACCACGGCACAAAGGCAGTAACAAAATGCATACATGCATGTTTTCAGGCCAATGTAAGCAAACAGAATAGAAACAGTCACACTCGTCAGTACACAAGCACATAATGCAAGACTTTGAACCAAACAACAGCAAACAGTGACAGAGCTGTAAAAAGAAAAAAAATATACAGAGCAATTTTAACTGTGGTACCTATTCAGAAGAATCAGGAATAAATCAATTACATGACAGTAATGACCAATTTTAAGCAATGGAATATTAAAGAAAGGCGGTGTCTCAAGTGCAGTTGTTGCAAAAAGCTGTTCATGAATTTAGTTATTTTAAAAAAAAACTTTCCTTTTAAAACATGCCAAATTTGATGTTGATCAGAAGTGCCAATTTATCTGAAAAACGGTGCCCGAACCAGTTAAATTTACAGATTTTCTAGTCGTATTACATCAAATATGGTTTAAGCAGCTTTAGTCAGAAACTGAGATTATGAACATCTAAGACACAGTCAACTCTTCAGGAAAGACTCACCCGACTTTTGAATAGATGCTTTTTTGAATTAAAGCGGTTCTTAACCCCGGGGTATCTATCAAGTATAATCATGCAGAGCATGTCACGGACTAGTAACGTCACTTTGAACATGTTTTTGAGGTGAGGGGTGATACTTGTCTCTCTCTTCTCTCTTCCATGCTCAACTGAGCACACAGCTTCGATGATATTAAGTATATAAACACAGCTGAGTAGACTTGCAGATATTTTACTGGAGCCAATAATAATGCTCAATGACCACAAATGCAATAAAACAAAGTCAAACAAAGAAACTAAAGAGTCCAAAAAAAGAATAGATCAAACTCTTCTTAACAAAGGTAACAAAACACTGTCACCTTCAGGGCTGTTAAACATGCCAGGTAAGCAAACAACATATAATTTGAGAGCTGTATTTCTTGCTTATGATGGACTTTAGTGACTGTTCGCAATATAAATTTTTGGAGACAAAGTTCCCACTATAAATTTTTGGAGACAAAGTTCCCACTATAAACATTGCCTCAAGCTGCAGTTCTAAAAGCTACAGTCAATATGGAAACTTGATCAATGTTAGAAGTGTAACTTTAAGCATGAAAAGGGGAAACTAACTCAGGAAACGGAGGCTGAGTCCTTACGCCAAGTTTCGTGCCAATACATGAGATATCATCTGCGAGATCATTTTAAGTCATGTTTTTGGCAACTTTACCTTCAATTTCGATTGGCTATAATGGAAAAGGTATTGCAAATCTGAAATTCATTGGCTAACTTTTGTAAGCCTGTGTCTGAAAATCATTTGTGTCTATTTAATTGGAAATTGGAAAATTATTTTTTCATGAAATCCAATATGGCAAAGACTGGCTTGATAGCATGCTTGACCTAAGAAATCCTTCAATTTCAACCTATTAGTGGTGCTAGAGTGCTTGGGTTGCAGACAGAGTTGGGGAATAAATCTGACGACTCTCCCCATTCAGTTTGCAAAGTGTCGAAATTTTTTAAGCATACGAAAGCACTGCTATAAACTCAAATGGAATAATAATTAAGATGTTGAAAAGGTTGAAGTTGTGTAAAAAAATGTAGAAATACAAAGAATATGACACAGGTTTGCTGCTTGTCCCCCCAACACAAAGACATACAATACATGGACAAACACATCAGAAGCTCTTATGACATCCTATTCTGAATCCATCGGTCCCCCCTTTGCAGCCCTTACAGTTTCTTCTTCTTCTTCTTCTTTCGGCTGTTCCCATTAGGGGTCACCACAGCGGATCATCTGCCTCCATCTCATCCTATCCCTTGCATCCTCTTCCCTCACACCAACCCTCTGCATGTCCTCCTTCACTACATTCATGAATCTTCTCTGTGGTCTTCCTCTTCTCCTCCTGCCTGGCAGCTCCATCTTCAACATCCTTTGTCCAATATATCCACTATCCCTCCTCTGAACATGTCCAAACCATCTCAGCCTTGCCTCTCTGACTTTGTCTCCAAACTTCTCAACATGAGCTGTCCCTCTGATGTACTCATTCCTAATCCTGTCCATCCTGGTCACTCCCAGGGAAAATCTCAACATCTTCAGTTCT
>VUQH01023025.1:7507-29036 GCA_015106775.1 Etroplus canarensis | reverse complement strand
TTTACTTTAGTGGCCAACTTAACTGTATTATGTAACTACATAATACAGTTAATACATGCAGTCATTTTTAGAATTTGATTTGGCTGCAACCCACTCAAAATAGTTGGGACAGGGGCATGTTTACCATGGTGTAGTGTCTCCTCTTCTTTTCAAAACAGTTTGAAGATGTCTGGGCATCGAGGTTATGAGTTTCTGAAGTTTTGGTGTTGGAATTCAATCCCATTCTTGTCTGATATAGGTTTCCAGCTGCTGAATATTTCATAATCGTCTTTGGCGTATTTTCCGTTTAATGATGCGGCAAATGTTCTCTGTAGGTGAAAGATCTGAACTGCAGGCAGGCCAATTCAGCACCAGGACTCTTCTCCAATGAAGCCGTGCTGCTGTAAAAGCTGCAGTATGTGGTTTTGCATTGTCTTGCTGAAATAGACAAGGCCTTCCCTGAAATAGACGTCGTCTGGAGTGGAGCATATGTTGGTCTCAAACCTTTATATACCTTTCAGCATTCATAGTTCGTTCCAAAACATGCAAGCTGCCCATACTGTATGCACTTACGCTCGTCTGACCATAGAACACTTTCCCACTTTGAAACAGTCCATTTCAAATGAGTCTCGGCCCACAGGACATGGCGGCGCTTCTGGACCATGTTCAAATATGGCTTCCTTTTTGCATGACAGAGTTTTAGTTGGCATCTGCAGATGGCACGGCGAACTGTGTTAACTGACAGTGGTTTCTGGAAGTATTCCTGGGCTCATTTAGTAATGTCAGTGGCACAATCATGCTGATGAGTGATGCAGTGTTGTCTGAGGGCCCAAAGACTAAGGGCATCCAATGAAGGTCTTCAGGCCTTGTCTCTTACGCACAGAGACATCTCCAGTTTCTCTCGATCTTTGATGATGTCATGCACTGTAGATGATGAGAGTTGCAAAGCCTTTGCAATTTGACATTGAGGAACATTGTTTTTGAAGAATTCCACAATCTTTTTATGCACTCTTTCACAGATTGGAGAGCCTCTGTCCATCTTTACTTATGACTATCTACCTCTGCCTCTCTAAGACATCTCTTTTATAGCTAATCATGTTACAGATCTGATATCAGTTAACTTAATTACTTGCTAGAAGTTCTCCCAGCTGAATCTTTTTGAACTTTCTTGCTTTTTCAATCATTTGTTTCCCCCGTGCCAACTTTTTTAGGACCTGTAGCAGGCATCAAATTTGAAAGGAGCTCATTTAGTGGATGAAGGTGTACAATTTCCCAGTTTGAAAATTTGCTATGCTATCTATGTTCTGTTGTGAATAAAATATTGGCTCATGTGATTTGAAACTCTTTTAGTTTTCATTTTGTTCAAATTTGAAGAATGTCCCAACTTTTCTGGAATTGTTTGTTGTAATTGTTGTAATTATGCAATTGGAAATTTTGTCCTATCTTGCTTGCTACAACACTTCAGCTGCTTAACAGTTCGTGGTCCATCTGATTCTCCTCTTCATGATGCACCATACATTTTCAACAGGAGAGAGATCTAAGCTGGCAGCAGGCCAGTCAAGCACACACTGTGTATTGTAGTCTGTGCAGAATCTGGTCTGGCATTGCTTTGCTGACAAAAGCATGGAGATCATAGCCTAAATGGCATATGTCTCTCTAAAATCTTTATATAGACCTTAGAGTCAATAGTACCTTTACAAACATGTTAGTCACCCATGCTGTGGCCACTGATGCACCCCTATGCCATCACAGTGGCTGGCTTTTGCACCTTTTGCTGGTGACAATCTCTGAAGTCACTTTTTCATCTTTGTCATAGTGAATCAATTTTTTTCTGAAAACAAACAAAAAGGGGACTCATCTGATCACAGCACACAATTCCACAGTCTTTGGGTCCATCTGAGATAAGATCAAGTCCTGATAATTCAGCGGCATTACTGCATAGAATTGATGTATGTTTTCCTTCTTGCATAATAGTTTCAAGCTGCATTTCTGAATGCAGCTACAGACTGTGTTAAATGACAATGGTTTTTTCTAAAGTATTCTCAAGCCTGGATGGCTATATTTGTCACAGCAGCATGATGGGTTCTTAGGCAGGGTCACTTGAGTGCTTGGAAATCACGCACATTCAACAGTGGTTTCTGACCTTGTCCTTTAACCAGTGAGATGTCTCCAAATTCTCTGAATCTTTTCACAATATTATACACTGTAGATGTTGAAAGACCTAAATGCTTTAAAATCCTGTGTTGAGAAATGTTCCTTTCAAACTAACAATTCTCTCATGAATTTTGGCACAAAGGAGTGAGTCACAATCCATCCTTGCTTGCAAAAACTGAACCTTTGGTCTATGCTATTTTCATACCCAATCATGATACTTCACCTGCTCTGTTAGCCTGCTTTATAAGGGGTCTTCTAAACTGGTGTTACTTGAATATTTATGCACATTTCAGTCTCATTTTAACTTTGTCCCAACTCCAATTAAGTGTATTGTAGCCATCAAATTCTAAATGTGTGTACATTTATCAATAAAAATTTAACAGTAAAATTACTAAAAGTCTTTATGTACTTTTGTCAATTAAATAAAAGGTTCACACTAATTAACATCAGATTTTTGTTTTAATTGCATTTTGTAAGTCAAAGTACTGGTACGATCTCACAGAGCCGCCAGTATGATTGTTGACTCCTGGTCTTAAACCAGCACAAGTGCTATTTAAGGTGATGGTTCATTATGAAGATTAAATTCCTTGCACAAAATTTGCAACAGCAGAAACTAATTGGCTAAATTACTCAGTTTAAGTGCAGAAAAGAATAAAAGTACAGTAACCAAAATAGAAACCATGCAGGGTTCCTAAAAGTAATCGTGGAAAGAATTTGACAGCAAAATATTCTATCATTAAAAGACTCATTATTATTGTAAAGTAAAATATGTAGTGGAATCCTCAGCTGTTTCTATTAAGACCAGTGTTCTGACAGTGGACCCACACACATTACAATCATTGCTGTCATAATTATAATATTCAATGAAGTCAATTTTGCCACTTTGTGTTTTTTTCTGAACAGAGACATGCCTTTGTCTTTTTTAAGCTGTGGTGAGCACTCTGGGTAGAAGCCACAGCTGAATAGAAGGAGACTGTGGTCGGTTAAGAAAGCAGCTGCCCTGATCTGCTCCCTGTTTCCAGTTCATTCTGGACGCTTCTGTGTATCCACGCCAACTGCTCCAAAACACCCATATACAAAAATAGACTGCAAAGAGATGTAATCATAAAACTAAGTGCGCAGGAGAGGAAAAGAAAAAGAAAAAAACCCAGACTTTACATTCACAGGCATTTTGAGTCATTTTATTGTCTTTTTTGTAAAAAGAACTTCAAAAATATTAAACTGTTGCAGACATCACTGACGCCATGAAGCATAGTATATCACATGACCAGAACAGTGCCACAGAGAAGAAGAGAGAAAGGGACAGAGGGGAATAGAGAAGATAGTAAACACTCTACGAACTCTTTCAAGGACTTTTTAAAGAGTTACGTCCATCTCTTTCGAAATCTTCTCACCACCAAGAGCGACACAAAAGCTTTCCCACACACGGTAGGCTTTACAGCTCTTTACTGTCTGTGATGTCTGTGTGAGAATCTCAAGAGTGTTCATTTCTTGCTGTGGAGAAACTCCATTAATGCACATACTAATGCCTGGCCAAAATGAACCTCAAAAGTTCAGGTCAGTCTCCTGGCGATTGCCACGCTCCCCCGTGACTTACTGCAGATCAATTTAAGCAACTTGACTGCTGTGTCACAAACACTGTCTCCATTTCAGAAATAGTGATCTTTCTATCGCAAATTCATAACAAATTACTTTTCAAATACACTTTTTACAGTACAGACCCTCTTTTGGGTGTTTCCATCTGCAGTGCTAAAAGTACAAAAATATACACAGTGCTTTACAAAATAGCTTTGTTCTCACTGTACATTTTCTCTATCAGGTGATAGTAGCTTTATTATTTGGGGGAAAGATTCGTACAAAAAAAAAAGGTCATGATCGAGACGGGATCAGGATCCCAGAAACATTCAGAAAAGTCAGATAAAGTCCCTTCTTTCCTCACAGGCTGAACCCTGAACGGAGAGGTGGAAACTTCAGTGAAGCACATCCATCTTCATTTAAAGGCGCATTTCTCTTTGTAACACATCAACCACTGTTCTCTCTGATTATTTTACATCTTAAATAAATATACCATGAACTACAAGAAGAGGAAAAAAAAAAAGGACTAATTCACTCTCTAAAACTGAGTGCGTGTGTCCCGTGGTTTCCAAGGCATTTAATATTCATAGTGCGTGCCTGGAGAGCTGACATCAAAATCAGACTCAAAGAATCAACGTGTCTTGCCTGACCTGCTTGTCTGACAATAAATGGCAGTTGTCTGGATCAATATGCACCTCAACATCCCAGCAGAGCTCAATTTATTACAGCCTGCGTAATGATGCTTTGAGCATGGGCAGTCCTGGACGGTGCATATGTTCCCACATTGAAGCTCATCATGAACTCTAGTGCTTTTCAGTTTGTGCCACCTACACAGTGAGTCATGTCAGACTCGGGCACCTAAGTCTCCGTTTTTTCTTCCACATCTTCTGAGCCCACTCTCTGCTCCTCAGCTGCCATGTCTTGGCTGCCATCTTGTGTTTTGGTTCCTTTCTCTTCTGCACTTTCCTCGTCTTCTTCGTCTTCTGGGTGAGCATCATCCATGGCTGTCTCTGCGAGATTTTTCGTGGTCTCGGCGCTCTCCTCCTCAGTCTTAAACACACTGCAAAGCTCCATCTCGTGGATCTCCACATCGAACGGGGCAGTGGGAGGCACAGCAGGGGGAGACTTGCAGCCCGTACAGCCCTGAAAACACAGAAAAGTGACTCTCTTTCTTTTCACGACAGATTGTACAATGCACCTTTACATAGCACTGGGTGGATGTGCTGCCCTTACAGATATGTTGATAGCTCGTGGTAGACGTCCTGTGCGGATCCAGGGATGAACCTGGCTCAGCTCTCTCTTCTGCTCCTCTGTGAAGCGAGGCTGATGTTTCTGCATGTTCCTCAAGGACTCGCGATCCTCTCGCAGCACCATCTCCATGTCCCTGTTGATAGAGATACAGAGAAGGTGGAACAGAGTTAAGTTGTTGTCTTTCTGGATTAATAGCCACTTGGTCAGCATATGCCCAGTTTTTAACATTAGGACACAGTCCTTTCTACAAAAGAACTGAACTAGTCCATTCTAAACACTGGGATTTTTTTTATTACAAAGGAAAATATGCTGTACTACTTGAGAAGCCAGCTTTTCATATGAAAGGCCCCCAAAGTAGAAATTTGTTGTCACATTTCGCTCAGTGCTGTACCTGACAGGCAGCTGATAGGTCATCATGACCTTGTCATCTGTATTGGCCATCAGCAGCCAAATGGGGTCCTGCAGCACACACTTGATAAACTGCTCCTCCCCACCATCTCCTCCAGCGCTGCTGCTGCTCCCTGCTGGCTGTTTGCGGGAGTGGTCATTCTCCGATGAGTCGATGCTGCCGAAGTACTTGCTGGTGTGACTGCCCTGGCTGCTGACTAAATAAAGACGAATGATAAAATTTAGATATAATTTTTCTCAGTGGAATGGCAATCAAAACACTGTTTTATAGGGAAAGTTTAGATATTTTTGGCAGCTCTTTCAAACTTTTAGAGTTTATGTTTGCACTTTCAATAACCAGGAAGTAAAGGCAGATATTTTAAAAAATCTTTTAACATCTAATATCCTAGAAGGAAGACGTGTAATGTCAAGGTGACCCAGAACTCAGAGTGGATATCTTTAAACTAAAAACATTTCATGAACACCAGAATATGTTTGTGAGAACTAAATGTTTTGGATATCACAAATGATATTAATCTACTGACTGGTGCCGCTGGTGCCAGAGGAGCTGCAGCCGTTGGAGCCAGAGCCTGAACCTGATGATCTCGTGCCTGAGGATCCTGAACCAGAGGCAGCTGAGCCCGTGCCTGAGCGTGAGTCTTCCTGGAGCAACAAGTCCAGCAAATCGCTGGAGGTGGACATGGCATCGTTGTTGGACTCATTAGCTTCAACCTAATGGTGAAGAAAAAGACCATGAAATATAGCCAAATTTTATGGTTAGACACCCTACCCTGAAATGATGCTCTTACATTCTCGTTTTCCTTAGAGGTATCATCTGAGCTCCCCTGATTGACTGAGCTCTGTCCCCTGGCTGCTCCACCCTGCACAGACGGTGTGACTTGCTGAGATGCTGCTAGTGCCGTTGCAACCTCTATCCGGTTGCTCGGAGACTCCTCCAGCTGAAGCAAATTGAGAGGGGAGGAGCATCGTGATTGGAAGAGGGGTGACTCAGCGCCTTCACGGTCAACTGGCGTCTGAACGTAGGACTGTGGCGTGCTACTGCGAGAAGGTGCACAGGTGCCTGGGGTGGGCACTGGGTTGGACACAGGGTTGGACACAGGGTTGGACACAGTTGTGGGGACAGTGGCTGCAGGGGCCCCAGGGTAACAAAAGTTGGGATTGTAAAAGTGTCCAGGGGTGGAGCCAGGCTGAGAGATTGGCACTCCCATCTGGGGGAACATGTAGTTGGGCAGAACAAAGGCCATCATGGGGGGAACCATCTGGGTAGGAGGGAAACGTGATGGATCTGGGATGGGTAAGGGTTGCGTAAGAGGCGGGTAGACTGGGTAGAATGGAAGCATTCCAGGGGCAAAGGGGGCAGAGGGCATGTTAGCTTGGGACCCGACAGAAGGCCAGGAAGAGGAGGTTGTGGGAGGACCAAGAGGCATGTTGAGGGGCATGGGACCGGTGCTGGTTCTGGGGTCTTGACGGCTTCCGCTCAGGCCCAGAGAGCTGTGCTGGTCAGTAGACTCCTGGTGCTTGAGTCTCTTACCACCACGACCACGTCTGTGACCGGTGCCACCTCCTGCAGCAGGGTAGTCACGAGAACAACGCACTCCTGTGAAAGATAAGAGACAGTGCAGTCATTTTGGTTGTTAACGCCAATTATTTTTCTTCTTTTATGCCCAAAGATTCACAAATCAAAAATCTTCATAGATGTTAGAGTACCAATGGTTGGCTCCTGGAGGTCTGTGATACATTTTTTAAAAACAACAGGTTTAAGTAATATATAAGAACAAACAGACAGCCTCTTGGTTTTCCACAAGGCTTATAATTTATCTGATGTTTATCACTATTATTCTTTTTCAATCAAATTCTACTGATTGTGTTGCATGCACAGGATGTTTCCAACACAGTATGTTTTTGCACTGACTGATTACCTAAAATGTGATTTGGTAGACTGGCATGATAATGATAGAAGCTATATAATCCAGTGCAAATGTTGTGTGTGTGTTAGACTGATAGCGTGTCCCTACCTCGTGACAGAGGGTTGGCAGCAGCAGTGTTGCAGCGCATAGCCGAAGACGCCGTCTGATCGCAAACCCGCAGCTTGCTGAGGTCCTTGAAGCGGTCAAGGAAGGCCTGCTCCTCCTGCTGCGTGTGGGCTGACAGCACCTCCTTGGTCAGACCCAGCCGGCCACCTCCACCTCCCGCTGCTCCGCCTCCTGCACTTCCACTTCTCCTGCTGTCCCTATCTGCCTGGCTGGCTTGAGGGAGAGGAGGTGGTGGTGGTGGTGGAGGTGGAGGAGGGGGAGGAGGGGTGATGGGTGTGTTAGCGGGAAGCACTGAGCTGCTTGTGGGAGGAGCCAGGGTGGTGGCAGGAGGAGTCTGTATCATAGTGGGAGGAGCCAATGTAGGAGTTGTAGGAGCCTCCTCCATGACTATGTCTGTAAGAGGCAGAGAAGAAGAGGGAAAACGAAGAGACGTAACAATATAGAGAAGAAATTAAGATGAGGTTTTTGTTGCAATTAACTGTTCAATCCATAAACACACATCACACTTCATTTCAATACATGGCTGGACATACAGAGCTATGACCAATAGCTACAGGTGGGCAGTGTTAGCAATTTTAAGACAAATATCTATAGGAGCAGAAAAACAGCAGTGTGTTAGTTGTAGGCTCCTCTTCACTTGAACTATAGTCATATTACATCTTAGGACTGAACATGATCAAAAATGCCATTATTAGTCTGGTTTTAAAAAGAGACAGAATAAAAAAATGTAGAAAACAATGTGTAAAAACAAGAGTGAAATGCTACAAAATCAACCTGAAATTCAGACCTGCAATGAAAACATGTTTTGGTCAGTTAAACTACAGAATTAAAGCAAGAAACACATGTCGTAAAATCCAACCTTAAACATCAAAACCCTTCAAACTTAGGATGTGCAAGGAACTCATACTCGAACATTTTCCAGGAAGAAGAGCATGAGTGTTGACGATGCCCACCTGACTCGGGAGGCTTCTTGTCTCCCACATGGACGATGGTGCTGCTGAAGCTACACTGAGACGTAACTGAGGCTACACTCTCTGCCTTTGTGGCCATGGTCAGAGGAGGCAGAGGAGGTGGTTCACCTACGAGGTTAACTGAACCACCTGCAGAGACAACATTGTCAATATTTAGTTGCAGAGACACATCAACAAGCAAGTTTGCTGTCTTCTACCGTATTACCTACATTATTACCTGTATAACTACTCAAATTAGTTCCAGGTCTTAATAAATTACCTTTGCTGGGTCCGCTGGGCTCCTGTTTGTCATCATCAGATGCTGAGGAGGCAGTGCAGGAGGAGGAAGCACACTTCCTTTTAACAGTATTAGGAATGTTGCAGCTCTCCAAGTACCTGTATTAAAAAAAACAAAAAAAAAACACTGGATAAGTGGAATGAGGAAAAGAAAATGGCAAGGCTAAAACAACTTCAGGTATGTGCACAAACCTAATGATGCTGTCCAGACAGTTAATCTGCTGGTAGGAGTAGCTAGTAGATGGCTCCTTCTGTACAAGTGGTGCAGGGACCAAATTACTGGATGGTTTTGTCATGTCCGCTATCAAACCTCTGATTGGATCGCTGTTGGTGGCTCTGATGCCTGCTGTGTCTGGATGAAGAATAGAGAGGATCAGGAAATTAAACTTGTGAGTTTTTTTTTTCGATAATATCATTATTAAGAACTTTACAAGGGCGTTGGAAGTGCAATAAAACAATTGTTTGTATTTGGGAAATGTTTTTAATTATTTTCCCTGTCATCATTTATCGTCCTATGACAGACAGGTTTCAATGCCACATGCTGTCAATCTAAAATATAACTGTCCTTTTATCTTACCTGGGCTGATGTTTTTTCTTGGCAGTGGGCGGTTGCGAGACTCGATGAAAACCTGCTGCCCGTTCGTCTTCACCATATGGACATCTTTACAAATCTGCTGGAACGTCATCTAGAAAAGAGGAGCAACACAGATCCAGACTTAATTAACTAGAGGAGGGAAGAACACGACTCTGAATCGTCTGCCAATCTGTCATATTCCTTGTGTGTAACACCACAGTCTAAATATGATGCAATGTTACTGAGGAAAATGCTGCTGTATCCAATCCAAGGTAACAAACAATGCTGTTAAAAAAAATTAAGCCCCCCCCACTTCCAGCTCCACATCTTTAGTAGCTTTTCATGATACACATTTAATTCTTATTAATCAAATACTCTGTCTGAAAGAAGCGGTTTGTCCCTCACTTTAAGCCATGTTTCTTCTCATTAGTTGCCCCCTTCAAACAGAAGGTTTGAAGAGTAGGTGGAGGTGTGTACCTGAGATGACCGTGTTAGCGATAACTGATATCACACAGAGCCAAAAGTATCTGAAACTGAGCGTTTGGAGAAGTCTGAGGCCTGAGCTATTTGAACCAAAAAAATTCCAGAATTATTTTCCTTTGTTTCCTTTGAGAATATATTTAGACCCAAAAACTGCCTCTCGCTCAGACTCACAGGTTTGTGCAAAGTGACCACGGCGGTAGCTTCATCTATGACGGGGCCATTGCTCTCGCTGGATGAGGTGGCCGAGGCACTGAGGTGCTGTTGGTTGGAGAGGTGGGAGCCCCGGGAGCCGCTGGACCCAAGAGAGCTGTATCCCTGAGAGCTGCCACTGTGAACCGGCTGCACCAGGAGCCGATGGATCTGCTCGCTCAGCTGGACGATGTCAGGAGTGGTGACCTGACTCTCATAGCCCTGCGGTGTTGTGAACACGTCTTCATTAAGGGGGCTCCTGGAGACAGGGAGAGGGACAGATGATTAATGCAAAAGTTTTATTGCTCCTACTATGAGCATTTGTACAGTTTGAAACTTCATTTAAAAAAATACACCTAGGAAATCTATTTATGAAAAAAGAGATGAAAAAAGCTTACGTTCTGACTTTGTGCCGCCCTACGATGAATGCCACCTTTCTGCTCCAGGGATTGACAAAGGAAGACCAGCTGGTGTCGATGGTGAGATATTCCCCGCTGCGGGCACACATCCGCAGAGGCGAGTAGTCGAATGGCTGCCCTGCAAACTGAAAGACTGGAGAGAAATGACAAAGCAGACATTGTATGAGTATGCTGAATTGTAAGAAAGAAACATACAGAAAACATGAACAGTTTATTTAGCCCTGGGCCTTTTGACATATCCACCCGCAAGAACATGCCCAAATATAGTCAGTAACAGCTGCAAGGCAAAAATGAACAACCTTGGGCTCGACTTTACAGCACAAGTTTCCTTATTCTTATAAACATGCCAGAGGGAGATTCCAAACCAAAACATCAATGACGCAGAGGCTCATTCAGCTCAAGATCTACAACAATTCACAGGTTATTGTAAAGTGTGGAGTATAAAAAGAAGGGGATAAGTTTTTGTGTCCTAGGTTGGCTGTATTGCACAAACTAATGAGAAATAAAATCCAATAAGAAGTTAAGAAGGCTCACAGCCACATCCAGGGTAAATGAATTTTATTCACCACCAAATTAAAGTGTTTGAGTTCAGGAGAATTATGACTACATGTTCAGATCACTCCCACTGTGATGGCCACACCTACAGCCAGGCAAGTATGAAATCAGTAGCCCTGTGCACCAGCACTTTACACAGCATATTTATCTCTGTTTGTGTACTCTGTATCACACATGCTTGTAGTTCTGACACAAACAGAGAGTAGAAAACAGAGATGGAGGCAGCCGAGATGTCACCTGATCCATTTGTAAATTCATGAGTGTAAAAACAGCTGTTGCTATGGCAGCAGGTTAATTTCCTCAGCTATATCCTTTCTGTATGTTTGGTGTGTTGCTGCCACAAGAAAGTACTGCATGGCCATCCAACCAATTAGACTGTTATCCTAAAATGCTACAGTTATCAGCAAGCTCTCTATGTTAATTTAATACTACATCACTAATAAACAGCTCCAACTGGAATAACTGTTTGTATGACCTGCCGGTGTTCCTTCCACTAACTTTG
Organism: Etroplus canarensis; assembly: GCA_015106775.1. Taxonomy (NCBI): domain Eukaryota; kingdom Metazoa; phylum Chordata; class Actinopteri; order Cichliformes; family Cichlidae; genus Etroplus; species Etroplus canarensis. The sequence goes on along the minus strand of VUQH01023025.1, from coordinate 17,667 downwards.
CATAAGCCCTTCAACACAGAACAGCAAGATTGCTGATTTAAGACAGTTAACATATAAGCAAAGCCAAGTGTCAAAGAGTTAAACTGAAAGTCATAGCTTATGTATTTTATACATATGTTGCGTATGATTACATTTTGAAGAAAGGCTTAAACAGACTTACTTTTCTCATGTATAGCCACCATTATGGGCCTGTCCTCAGGGTGAATGCAGAGCAGGATGGGAGTTCCCACCAAGTCCTGAGGGAGGTAACCCAACAGTGGCACTGCCCTGCAAACACATTTCCACTTTATTAGACAGCGATAATGCTTTGGTTATATTCCTCCTTACACGAGGGTCATTATTCATAAAAAATAAAGTAAAACTGAAACAGCAAAGGAAAGTTTACATCTAATCTGAAATTATGAGTCTATGTCATTTCATAAGGTTACAACACTATCGGCCAGAACTCAACACAGCAGTAACCATCCAGCTGGAGGACTGTAACTGACCTCTCATCAACTTCCTGAAAGAGGCAGCTGGGACTGTGACTGGTGGTGAAGATCCTCTTGTCTGGTGGGATGCGAGGAGCTGATGGGAACAGAGGACAAAGACAAAACAGATGAAAAGGATGTTTGCAGGCTGACCTAACTAATGAAACAGACATCTCATGCCCTATTTAGTGTCTGTGTTATCCATATTCAAAGGAATATGGTATTCCACATCAGTGACATGCATGCTGTCAGTCTCTTCCTTTTGCAATTCCTCAAGAGCTATTGAGGAGGCATGTACAGAATCTATTCCAAAAAGGTTGGGACACTGTTTAAAATATAAATAAAGGCATAATGCAAGGATTTGCAAATCTCATAAACTGATATTTTTCATAAAATAACAAAAGACATATCAAATGCTGGAAGGGAAACATTATACTATTTCATGAAACATACTAGCTCATCTTGAATTTGATGACAGCAACACATCTGAAAAATGTTGGGACAAGGGCAACAAAAGACTGGAAAAGTAAGTGGCACCAGAAGGAAACAACTGGAGGAACAAGTTTCAGCTAATTAAGTTAACTGGCAACAAGCCACTAATGTGTTTGGGTAGAAAAACGAGCACCTTAAACTTGAAAGTCTTTTTGAAATCATGGATGCTGTATCCTCCAGACTAAAGAGGAGAGGGACCATCCAACTTGTTATCAGCGCTCAGTTCAAAAGCCTGCATCTCTGATGGTATAGGGGTGCATTACTGCCTATAGTACTGGCAACTTACACATCTGAAAAAGCACCATCAATGCTGAAAAGTACATACAGGTTTCAGAGCAGCACGTGCTCCCCTCCAGATGATGTCTTTTCCAGGGAAGGCCTTGCATATTTCAGCAAGATAATGCTAAACTACATACTGCTGACAGTCCTCACACCCTGTCAGACTGTTGTTACAAGAGGAGATGCTACACAGTGATAAGCATGGCCCTGTGTCAAGTTTTTTGACACTCAAATTCAATATGAGCTGGTGTTAAATGTCTCCCTTTCAACATTTGATGTTTTCCAAGTTCTTTTGTGAATATAAATATTTTACATAGCATCCAAACCTTTTTGGAATTGGGGTTATGTCATACAGACATTGCAGCTGTTGGAGTGCTTTACTGCTTTTATTCTGAGAAACCTAGAGCCACTTGTTTTGGTTTCCACTGAAACATCCTGCTGACAGAGTGAACACCAACGCACCGCCTACTCATCCTGTCTCACCAAAACAAATGTACCCTCTGAAACCGAACAAGTAACCCATCACATGTAAGGACCATAAGCTGAATGAGGTCTAAAGCTACTTTTTTATAATCCTGTTTTCACTTTGTCTGTTTTAGTGCTGATAGCAAATTTCGTTTTGTGTGCTGTTCTGTTGATGCAAACAGATGGTTAACAATGGGTACGTTTTACATACAAAAATTCTTTCCTTATCTTGACACTCAGACACAACCACATCAGCCCAAATGACAAAGGAGGAAAACTTCAAATAATAACCCCATTAGGTTCATTCCAGATTTAATCAAAATACTAAGTAACTTTAATAATGCTGCACAGCCACAACAAAAACATTTCACTAGTTATGCAATATAATTGACCTACACATATTCATTTTTCACTTTGATACAGTGGATGGAGGACTCCATTATCACCTATAAAATGTATATTAAAAGGTCTATTAAAACCTAAGTATTGTGATTCTGTTGAAAACATTTCTATACCTGTTTCATCTCTGTAGTTGTATGTGGTTTTATATGCTCCCTTTAAATGTCGATTAAACTGAATGACAGCTAAAGAACGGGTAATTTAAAACTAACATATACACTTATCCCTTTTTATACAGACAATATAGGATAGTATCAAATACCCTCATATCCAGAGTGGACCCTCTCTGCAATCAGCAGGCAGCAGGGCTGTGGCTCAGCTGCGTCTGAGTCTCTGATGGTGAGCTGGTAGGGGGTGAGGCGAAAGGGGTAGTAGCGCATCTCACCACCCTGTGGTCGGTCAGCACTGAGACGACAGAACATGGACTTCTCCTGAGTGCAGTCCACTGGAGGAGACGCTATGAGAGACCAGAGACAGTCAGTACAGGAAACAGAAAAAAACTTCAAGGCTAAACTCTTGTTCCCAGTTTCAGTCAGCATATGCTCACCAGACCCGATGCAAGAGGCCCAGGAGGGCAGGCGGCAGGGTGCCGTACTGCTGTAGAAGGTGCTGACGTCTTGCGGAGCCAAAAGTTCAGAAAACACTGTTCCTTGGAGACATTCAGGCTTACAGCGCAGCAGGGATGAGCCCTGGGGTGACACATACACGACCTTCCCTGACAAGAATGATACTGCCATGGAGAATGTGTCCTGGAGAAAACAGAAGGAATTTAATGAGACATGCTTCAACTTCTCCAACAATCTGTGGAACAGATCTTTCATAAGGCACATTTCAGATTCTGTTTCTGAACAAAGAAAGTGTGAAAAAGGATATTTTTAAACACAAGACATGCAAAAAACCTCATGGAAAAAAGATTATTAAAGACAAAATAGAGACCATCTTGGGATGGATCACGCCAGTTGTCATGAATAAAGAACAATCTGCGTCAGGGCCCCCCACAGTTGCTAGATCTCAATCCAATAGAGCATCTTTGGGATGAGGTGGAATGCGGGACTCACATCATGGATGTGGAGCCAACAAATCTGCAGCAACTGCATGATGCCATCATGTCAATATGGACCAAAATCTCTGAGGAATGTTTACAGCCCCTTGGTGACTCTATGCAATGAATACTTAAGGGACATTTGAAGGATAAAGAGTCCAACCCATTATAAACAAGATTTAACTAATAAAGTGGCCAATTATTGCACTTTTTGCAGCTGCGAGTACAGGTGTGTAGGGTATCTCTTGGTGTGGCAAATAAGTTTAATCAATCTCATTTATTCACTAATGAATGGAAAAGAGTAAACTATTTTGGTAATGAAAATGCAATTTAAACTTGATGGTAAAACTTGAACACCCTGGAGCTAATTGAGGATCTGATGGCTATTAAAAAAATCTACTTATCAATTTTAAAACATTAAAGGCTGTTAAACTGAACCAATCTTCCTTTCTTTTGGGTTACATCTTAAACCCCGAGGCAGAAAAAGTAATAAAACCATACTGCTCATGGCTCATTACCCTAGTAATAAGATACTTTCCTTAATCAACATGACTCATACTGCGTAGGAACATTTAAGAGTAGTTTTATGATACAATAAGAAGTGCATGACTATTTAAACTCACAGTGTTTTTGAGGGTGTATTCTGAGGTGATATTGTCGAGCTCCTCGATTGTGAAGGTAGACAAGTCCAGACTGCAGCCCTGACACTCCTCCACACTCCACTGGTGATAGTACTCCTTGTTAGCTAGAAACATTAAACATTTCTCAGTTCAGGTGTAGATATGAAAATTACAGAATATCCAAGTGAACATTATTTATACAGGGAAAAAAAACAATCTGAAGAGAAAAGAATGTGGCATGCAAACTAAAATTCATTACTCAGGTTTTGTCTGTTACATAAGGATTGCAAATTTCTTGGGAATGTCTTTCTAATCAAAAAACCACACCCTTACCTCGGACTTGTTTGACACACTGAAGTGCATATTTGAGCGCGTTTAGAGTGCTGGAGTGTCCCTTCCCCTTGCGCTCAGCTGGCAGACGAAGCTTCAGCTCTTTGATGGCCTTCATTAGCTCCTTCTGTGTCTGTACCCTGGCTGACTGGTCACTGCTGCATCCGGAGGTGGATGGGGGGTCGTGCTCCGAGCTGGTCGACAGCAGGCTGTAGGCCAGGGAGCCACTGGGAGGTGACAGGCTCTGGGAGTTGGAGCTGAGTAAAGAGGACAAATTTAGACAACAATAGTGACTGATCATTTTACGCACTAAGAGTGCATGTATGTCTACGCTGCTGCTGCCTTTAAGTATAACAGCACTGACCAGGACAGACAAAAGCTAAATGCAAAGATATTATTACTGTAACGTTTAAGTTCTTTCTTACTTTAAAAATGTGTTATTTTTTATTACATGTGAGGTATTTAACAGAGAAATCCTGTGCGTTTCCTGATACCCACTCTGACAAGCGAGAAGAAGCTTTTCAGATTAGAAGGAGAGAAGACTTTTCTCAACAACGTCACCTACTTCCAGGGTGCACCCCCTCCATAGCAATGACACTCCCAACAGTAGCTGCCTCGCCGATGCACCCTGCAACACTGCAAAAACTGCTCAAGACTGGTTCAACTACGGTGACAAAGAACCCAAAGTGTGGACCTGGCCTCCAAACTTCCCAGACACCAGTCCAATAAGGTGTCAGTGGGATGCACCGGAACAAATACGATCCTTGAAGGCCCAACTCTGCAACCCACAGGACCTACAATGATCCACTGCCACATCCCGGTGTCACAGGATACCCTCTGGGGTCCCGTGTCCATGCCTCTATGGGTCAGAGCTGTTCTGGCAGCACAAGGGGCACCTATACAATATCAGGCAAGTGGTTTAAATGTGGCAGATCAGTGCATGTTTGTATAAAGTTTCCACTCAAACACTATTATGTTATATATGTATAATAAAGTCAAATTTATGATTTTATCTAATTGTTTTCAGCTCCAGTACCTTTTATTCTTGACTCCACCAAGGTAGCTTTGCATGATTCACAGTTCTTATACTGGGCTTTAGTGCAAACAGTTCATTCAGTGTAATCACAGTAATCTGATTAAACTCATACCAATTTCAGCTTGTACAGACACAATGAGTCAAGCACTTTCTTCTTCTCTTACCTTTTGTTGCTCTCTGTAGTCTCCAGCATCATGCCAGAGTCCTTGCCATTTGAAGAACTGTGACTGTGCGAGCTCCGTGCGGACTGATGTCCATGAGACCTGTTCACCCTGTCCATCCTGCCCTCGCTTTCTCTCTCCCCAGAGTCATTCCCGCTGGAGATACCATCCATATCATCTGAGTTTGGCCCCCTCTGATCTCCAGACGAACCTCCAGACGAACCTCCAGATCGAGATCCTTCACTGGGGGATGAACCTCCTCCCACTCCACTCCCCTGGTCCTGAAGTTTGACATTGACACCAGGCTGACCACTGCTGGTTTTCTGCAAACTTAACCCTTTGGACTCTGCTTCCTGCTCTTTCCTGTCAGCCGCTGCCACTCGCCCCTGAGTGCTGCTGCTGGGCATTGATTTAGAGTTGTCATAACTCATACTAGTGTAGGATGAGGCTGGTACAGCTTGATTCAGGAGTCAGCCAAGGCAAAAAAAAAAAACGCAGCAACTTTAATTTAAGTGGGACTACTATGTATACAGGCGTGAATCATAGCTGCTGATTGCTAGTTAAAAAAACAAGGAGAGATAATCATTGTTTCTCCTGCAAAATAAAAGGTTTAAAGCGTTTGGGGCTGTAAACCCCTCTTTGAGGATTTTCAAAAAGCAGTACAGACTGTAAAAATCTTACAAATCACCTTAAAGCAAAAGCTGTCTTTCTAAATAACACAAGAACAAAAATTATCTTGAGAAAAAGTGTCACTCAAAATGCTGCAGATAAGATATGAATTTCTGGTTATGAAACAGCCTTGGCATTAAGTGCTCCAACAGATGGGATGAGAGATTGTGAGGGAGAGTGAGAAAAACAGCTCTTGGTGAGAGCAAAAAACATTCCTTTCACTCTGTATCTGGTCTTCCCTCCTCTTTAGAGATGTGTTGCTCTAGGTGCTAAAGGCCACCTGAATTGAAAGAGAAAGGGAGAGATGGACAGAGAGAAAAAGCAACAATATTAGGATTATAAAACACTTCTTGTTGTGGTCTCTCTGGTAGCAACCAAGGACTACAGCTTTAAAAAGACCAGGAATAAATGCTTATCATTGATTTCTCATGCTGGCCTCCTAGGAAGATTCAGATATGGCCGTGAAATGTTTTTGCTGCCGAGTGATGCAGACTGCATGTCACAATGTAAGAGTGTGTGCTTGTTTAGACCCCAGCTGTTCTCCTTTTACTCAGATTATCCAAAACAAAAAACAATCTCCTCATCGTGCGCACAGAATAACAATAATCTCCTATTTCTATTTGCATGCTCCAAGTGCGTATGCATGCATCTGAATATAGATCAAGAGAACATGCGCTGGTGCCAAAGTGACATAGGACACTGGTTCGTCATCAAAGCTCAAGCTCTTTTTGCCCAGAGGACAATCAAAACAAACAGTACACTGGGAGGAAGGAACAAATCTTAACATCAGAGCGCGCTAATAGTAATTGGGAAAAGTAATTCCAAGTATATATATGGCAACCACCTACGCAAGTAAGAGTCTAGTGCTATTTATTCCTTAGGCAGCGGTGACACCCCATAATCCTTTAAGACCTGCAGACGCAACCAGAAGACGACAAAGCCTCAAAAACAGTCGTCAATCCTCTCAATTTTATACACCTGGCTGCCCCACAACCCTCTTTACCTGCTTGCGGCAAGTGTGCAGAGATAGTCTGGAGCTGTATTTGTTCGGGACACAGATTTGAACATGCTCAGACACACCTGTCCTGACGCAACAACCCACTGAGGCTGAGGGGACAAGAGGAGATAACGAGTGCGGAGGGCAGGGTGACAAAAGCAACTCATAAATAACCTAAAACGTAACAAACTGTAAATGAGGAGAGGCGATCAACAAATTCATGCGGTGCTGCCTCGGTGTACCTAAGCTGCCTCCTTTCTGGGCATGAAATGCTAATCAGCATTATGTTTGGTCAGATGGATGATGCACACTTGCACATGACAAACTGTGTGTGCTGTGGCCAGAGTGGGTGAAGGGATGGACCAATTATGATGAAGAAATATGCAAGCAGGGCGTGAGTGGGTGTGAGGCAGGCTGGCATCCATGCATACTTCCATGGGTGATGGCAAAGACACAGACGAAGGTGGTGGTGGTGGTGGTGGTGGTGGTGGTGCTCAGGTTATTAGAATACCTGTATGTAACATCCCAGTCCACCCACTGGACCCTTTAAAATCAGCTCTGGTTCTGTAATGCTGCAGCAGCCAATCGGAGAGGCTGAGTTAAAACATATACTGAAAGAGACTCATGCATGTCTTTGGACAGCAGGAGAACAGCAGCCTATGTAACAGAAACCCACACAAACACAAGAAGAACATGCACACTGCAATGCCAGGTCAAATCTGAACTCATGTGGTAACACTGCAAAACACTGAGCAATAAGCCACCCACCTTCTCCAATTATTCATAGGAAATGCACTGTAAGACTAGTCTAAGATTATGCAAGATATTGTCTGTCCTTTTGTGGTAAATAATACCTAACCACGTGTGCTGACAATAAAACCAACACGCTTCTTTATACTCCAGCAATTTCTTCTCAACCTCTGTTTCTGATCTGCATTACTCAGAAATGCTCCATGTTTGACACGTTTAAGAAAGGTTAAATGAATCATGTTTCATTAGAAGTGCATTTTGGCTTTGTCACAGAAGTTAATCACTCACCCACCACCATGAGACCTGGGACTCTAAGACATCCACAGTTTGATTGGAGGGTCACAGGAGTGGAGATCGGGTTCGTTTAATTTACAATTCTGGCCTGAAAATATGCAAATGATGATTTCATAACCTCTATAAACAGATATCTGCATATGAATATGCAAAATCAGTAGACAAAAGAAAAGGTTCATTTGTAGTTTGAGTAGCACTGACCAATCATATTTGAGATTTGGTTGCACACAAGTAGGGACCAAAACGGGAAAGGTATTTGCTGAAATGCAACCCTTAAGTTTGTCCCCACTGGTTAACAAAGACCTGAGTACATAAAGTATAAATCTAATCAGATTTATGAATGAAAGGCTGCATTTGCTGATAGGCCAATACAGATGTTCAGCTGATGTACTGGTGCATCTGTAGTGTGAAGCCTTACAGTTACATGGTTTGTATCAGATGAACAAGAGCTTTAAGTGATGAGTAAGACTAGAAACTATAAACAGGTATCACCACTTGTTTCTGTGTGATTCCGTGGCCAATTCTGGTAAACTAGCTGGTCAGGTTTCATTTTAGTTCTACTTTCACCTGTCAAGTGGTGTGATTGATTAGAACATACAAAAATGTACTAGCCCTGGAAATGCAGAACCATTATTCAGCAGGGTGCAATTGTCTTATTTTGCACAGTACCACACAGCCAGACTTTGAACTACCTTGTTAATGCTATTGTGACTGCTCAGAATATAAACTATGAAGAAAAGGAGGCAAAAAATTGTCAATCAGTGGCCATATTTGGCATTTAGACTGACAAAAAGACATTTAAGATGTCACCTTCTAATAGACAGTATGGCAGTGTTCACAATCCTTCAGCCCAACATCTCTTTGTACAAGGAACAGTTAACAGCTGGTAATGACTAAAATGTCAACAAAAATGCAGAGAAGTGATGTCTGCAGGGGCTAAATAAATCATGAATCCACTTGAGTGACAAATATAAATCAACACATGAACAAAGCTATACAGTGAAACAGCACTTCTCCATTTGACAGTGGCTGGGCTTTGTGCCAACAGTTGGCCACAAATCTGTTCACTGTGATGGTAATAAAACAAGTGATCTGATACAAACACTGTAACTGTAAGGCTTTACACCACGTACACAGCAATATGTCAAAACAATGAAGATTTTGCTGCTTCCTTGGCACAAACTGAGAATAAACTAACAATAATATGAAAATAATAACACAAAAAAGCCCATTAGCTACTGGTCAGATCATTATTTTAAACATTTGTATCAGTATCAGTCCAGCCATCACCATCAGGGCATCCATTCCTCATACTGCAGTTACAATGTACTAGCAAATTTTACCATCTGCATAACAAGTGTGAAACCTGCAAACCTTTCACACTTGAAGAGCCTACTTAGTAAAATGAACTACAGGTAAGGTATGGTGGATGCTGTGCAAAGGATGCACCTGGAGTTGGGCTTAAGGAAAAACTGCATACAGCTCACTGCTTGCACCTCACATGGAGAAAACTAACAGTCATTTTCTTGGAAACTGAGGTGGTCATTTTCCCAATTTTCTGACATCTAGACTCACCAATTCATTTTCATTTCTGGAAAATAACTAGCTGCAATTAAACAGTTGCGAAAATAACCATTATCAAAGTCACTGTAACTAAATTTAAAGTCTGTGTGCATATTTGCAACAGCATATTATGAAAAGATAAACATACACCCTGTGTGTATGCATGAAGTCCTATAATTAATGCAGATGCTCTGACTTGAACGAGAATCTCTGCTATGTATAGCGTACACAGCTACTGTTAAGTCACTATAAGTTATGCTCCATAACAAGACACAAAACACAAGAAAGCCACTGCTTATAGCAAACAACAGTCACCTGTAGCAAGTTGAGAATAACATGAGATACTTCCCCTCTGTAAAGCACACATGGAGTCTGCAGTGAGGTGTGGCGAGGCTCCGTGCCTGAACATGTGTGAACTACTCCACTGGGCTCAAAGTAGCAGCTCCATCACTGCCGATTCATGCACTTTAAAGCAGCCTTTGATTGCTCCTCGTCGGCATGTCATCACAGTCCTGTGTGACGGTGCTGGCGCAGCAGCTCTGCTTTCCCCCCCACCCCCACGCTTTTTTTTTTTTTTTTTTGTGTTCAAGCAG
>VUQH01023021.1:19301-40685 GCA_015106775.1 Etroplus canarensis | reverse complement strand
TACAAGCGTGTGTGTGTGTGTGTGTGTGTCTGTGTGTGTGTGTGTGTGTGTGTGTGTGTGTGTGTGTGTGTGTGTGTGTGTGTGTGTGTCAAAGGTCAAGGTCACAAAGCCTTTTGGAGCATTTAATAATAATAATAACAATAATAATAACTTCATTTGTGTAGCACTTTTTAAAACACAACAATTGTTCACAGTTCCAATCAAACATACATTAAAGAATTGTATATGTCCCAACATACTGTACATACAAGCTTATAGCACTTTTATATTTGTTCATACATACTTCCATACACACATTTGGTATAAATGAAGCCAAAAATATATGGGTGAAAGATTAAAGAAATGCTAACGTATAAAAAGGAATTCTCAGAAACATTTAGAATAAAATGAGGATTCAGCTGACCTGATGGGCTGAGAAAGGCTGTTCTAGAGTTAAATGTGACAACATCAAAATGTGGTTGCCTCTAGGTTTGCAGTAAGAATGTGGAACAGTTAAAAGACCCTGCTCAGTTGATCAGAGGTCTCAGCTCTACTATGCTGTATGTATATTAGTCTAGCTATGTGGGGCTGTGTCTGTAATTACCAAAGTTTTAAAATGAATTCTAAATTTCACTGGAAGCCAATGAAAAGACTCATGAATGGGGTGATCTGCAAGCACTGGCTAGTTTTTAGCCTGGCTGCTGTGCTGTGGACCAAATAAACCGCAGAAAATTAAATTGAGCACTAATAGTTCCAAGTTATTAGCTGATAGTATAGGTTTGTTTTTGCAATGTTTCTGAGGTAAAAGAAACAAGACTGGATGAGCTTAGAGATGTGTGATTGAAAATTCAAATTCTGATCAAGAAGTAATCCCAAGATTCTTAGCAGATGATTTGATATTATTGGTGAGAAGACCAATGTAATGACCAAACTCCTTAGTGAAGCTTTGAGGTCTGAATATGGGAACCAGTTTTGGGAAGAAGGAAATTAAAGCCATTAGCCAATAGTATGGCTAATATTATGACTTACTTATAGAACAGACCATTCACAAAACTATTGCTTCAGCTTTTCATGAGTGCATTTTATTGTTATGTTACCTTCCCATTCATTATATGTCTGTGTCACCCAAACCCTAACCCATTCTTGCAGTTTATAGATACAGGTTACTAGTCTTAAGTAATAACTTAATACTCCACCCTTTCATACACATAACATCACTTCTGGGTCAACACAGTGGTACCTAAAATGCTATTGTTTAAACTTTAAAATGCATAGTCATGCACAACACAGGGGCTACATTCATGTTTTATACTGCCAGTCATGCTAAAAATACCAGCAAGGATGAAGAGGTGGTGAGCATTTTTTTAGGTTTCTGACACTTGAAAATCGGTAATTTCAGTCACAGTTGAGGAGCAGTGGGACAAATACTACACTGACCAGCCCTCCCATCTTGCTTCTACATGTTCAAACCAACAATGAAGAAGAAGCTAATCTGAGTATGGCCACAATATTGATATCAGAAATATTCCTTTTAGGAATATTTATCTCAAAGCTGGCCACCAGCAGCTGTTAATTAGATTTAGGTGACTGTGGCTCATTACTCGTGTAACAACCGAAGAAAGAACATGTTGGTGCATACATCCTCTAGGCACTTCTGTGATCCATCGCCGTTATAAAAATAGTGATTCTAGCAGCTTTAATTTAACATTTCACAAATTAGTAACAGTAAATATTCCTTGAATGTACTGAGGCCTTGGAATAACAAGCAGAACAAGTCAGTCATGACGACTGTAGTCAGCGACTAAAAATATAACACTACTGCATGAGATCAAAGGTTACAGGAAATTGTACTTTTTAAATGACTGCACATATATTCAATTTATTTAAAATAAGGAGCACCTGCCCTCTTCACTCCGTCTATTTAAATTTTTCAGTTTTTGCTCCAATAGCCCAGATTGTCTCTTTTACAACCGGCTCTGTTTCTCACTTGCTTGCGTGTGCACACGAAAAATATCATTAATACAATCCAAATGGTTTCTTTTGGATATTTACTTCATTCCTTATTTTTGCCCCAGGTCACTTGAATCCCTTCATTATTTTTCCAGTGGAGGAAACACTTGATTTACAGTCCCAGAAAGCTGCTCCAGCTTGTCTCTACAGGTAGATTAACAAAAGCATAAGTGCTGATATTTACATTTTACTATTGCAGTTCCATTAAAGGTTTGTATGTCTTGAGACCACTATGTTATGGTTTGGTTTATTTTCTTACCTGTGAACACAGTGCAGTGTTTTTTGGAGTTCATTAAGTAAATGAACAGGTGTTTCCCCCCTTAAGTATTCGTACACGGCTAATGAGCCAACTTAAGTGTGCTTAAATTATTAGGCAATTAGGGACGGGAAATGTAGAGAACGCTGAACACAGGAAGACATTAGGTGTGTGTACACGCACTGCTAAATCACACAATGGGGAGTTTTCTTGTGTGATTCAGTAGAAAATCACCAAGCCTTTTCGGTGTGTATTTTCAGTGCTAAATGTATCATTAGTGATTATGAAAAATGGCAAAGTTGAAATGATGTTTGTTCTGCTAAAAACTGATTCATGTTAATTAACCTCTTTCTAATTTAGTGTTAACGAATAAAAACATAAGCTGGTGGGTGCTCTAATTTGGACTTTCAGTTATTTGTAGGGTAAAAGTAAGGGAAGAATAAACACATTTGTGGGGAACTAAATACTGTATTAGATTCTTCCTTTAGTTAAACTGAAGCTATTTGTCAGTGGATGCTGGAGCAAAAGAGGAATACAGTTACAATTTTACAGACAGGCTGAAACACACTGTGGCTGTGTTCAGGCGGTGCCCATGTTCACTCATTCACTGTCCTATCATATAATGTTTGGTACATAGTAAACACAACAGGGAACAAGTGTAGACTACTTTTGGTACATTCCAAATACTATCTGGACGCACTGCTGCTACATAAGTCATATTGCTGTAATGTTGCCGATAACATATAGTCTGGTTGCAACAGTAAACAGGTTTAATTTTAATGAGTAGTACAAGAAAATTAGTGTCTAAAACATCCTTTGTTTACAGTTTGCAAAGTAAACGTCATGCAGTGGTATGCAGACCCAATGGCAGAAAAACACAGGAATTAACTGAAAGCAAGATTTAATAAGGAAACAGTGCTTTAAATAGACAATGGTCATATTTTTGGTGAGTGTCCTTTTAGTGGAGGTCCAGACATCCCATGATGGTTGTGCGTGGATTCCAGTGGGTCAGGCGATTCCAGAGTTCCAGGTGAGAGCTTGGCTTGAATTTCCTTAATGTGGCTTGGCTGGTGTGACGAATCAGAAACTGCAGGTAAGTAATCTTGACTTGGCTTTCACAAGTAACATGACATAAGTTGGCCTAGCTTACTACAAGCTTTGCAGCCGAATGTTTCAGTGGAGTAGAGGGGAGACTGCCTAGCGTAAATAGTGTGGAGAATGGCTGATAAAGACCAGCTGTGCTGTCACACTCCACCCAGACCACACCTGCACCTGATACAAAGCATAATTAATTAACCCAGACCCAACCCAGACAGAGAGAGAGGAAGAAATCAGCAGGATCAGACCAGGAGGATAGAGAGCCCTTTCAAAACTAGAAATTTGTTGTTTTCTATCTACAATTAAACCATACATTAACTGCATGTAATTATTTAGCACTACAGAGTTAAAAGGGTGGCATGGCCGCTTCTAGTCAGGAATGAGTTATCACTCTAATTTGACAAGTTTAAATATCTTGGAGGTGGCAGAATTGAAGAATTTGAGATTTCTGCTGGGAGTGACCAGGATGGACTGGATTAGAAATGAGTACATCACAGGGACAGCTCAGGTTGAGAAGTTTGGAGATAAAGTCAGAGAGGCAAGGCTGAGATGGTTTGGACATGTTCAGAGGAGGGATAGTGGATATATTGGACAAAGGATGTTGAAAATGGAGCTGCCAGGCAGGAGGAGAAGAGGGAGACCACCGAGAAGGTTCATGGATGTAGTGAAGGAGGACATGCAGAGGGTTGGCGTGAGGGAAGAGGATGCAAGGGATGGGGTGTGCTGTGGCGACCCTTAACGGGAGCAGCCGAAAGAAGAAGAAGAGGATTCTTATTTGTGAGTGAGGGAGAGCGGAGTGGATTGTTGACGGACTCATTGGTGTGACTCCTGTACCAGTCTGTTGTGGTGAAGAGAGAACTGAATGTGAAAGCAAAGCTGCTGATTTACAGGTCAGTCTAAGTTCGTACCCTCACCTATGATCATGAGCTCTGGGTAGTAACTGAAAGAATGAGGTCTGGGAAACAAGCAGTGGACACTGGTTTCCTCCAAAGGGTGTCTCGGCTCAGCTTAAGAGATAGGGTGAGGAACTCAGATATTTAGGAGAGGCTCAGAGTAGAGCAGCTATTCCTCCATATTGTTAGGAACCAGTTGAGGTGGTTTTGGGCATCTGACCAGGATGCCACACAGGTACCTCCTAGGTGAGGTGTTTCGGGCATGTCCTATTAGGAAGAGGCCTTGGTACAGACCTAGGACACGCTGGAGAAATTACATTTCTCAGCTGGCTTGGAAACACCTTGGTGTCTTGCCTGGAAGAGCCGGAGGAGGTGGCTGAGGAGAGGGAGATCTGGGCATCTCTGCTGAGAATGCTGTCCCAATGAACTAGACTTGGAAAAGTAGAAGAAAATGGATAGATGGATATTACAATGGCTACTAGACCCATTTTTAATATTTCAGTTATTCAGTCCACTCTCCCTTCACTTGCCACCTTATTGTGGTTGAGGAGTTTGTGCACCCTAGCAATCTCAGAAGCGATACTCAAATTGGTCCTGCATGGAACAGCAAGGGACATGGTTACCCTGCCCCGTATATGGTTACTGGGGCCTCACCCTGGAGCCAGGACTGAGGTGTTCTTGAGGGAGAGTGCCTGGTGACCGGGCCTTAGCCCATGGTGCCCAGTCAGGCCCAGCCTGAAAGTGTTACATGGGCCGGCCCTCCTGTGGACCCACCACCCACAGGAGGGGCCGTAGGGGTTCAGTGCTTTGTGGCTGGGTGGCAGTTGGGGATGGAGGCCCTGACTGTCTGATGCAGAGATGACAAATCTGGCGCTGGGACATGGAATACCATTTTAATATATATTAAAATAAAATAGTCTTCCTGCTTGGGCAGAGGAAATGACAAACCACTGTATGGTTGAGTAGTAATGTACTAACCATGATTTCTGAAGAAAATCCCACTGAAGAAAGCCCATTACATTCTGATCACAGATACACAGCCAACATTGTGTGGCTTCTGGACATAGATTTTTGTCTGATTTTAAATAGTGAATAAAATTTACAGTTGAGATTTTAAATGTCAAAATAAAATGGCTGACACACTCTATATTGAAGGAGTGGACAATTTTAACCCAGTCCAACCTAAAAATTAATTGTAACAAAAAGCATTTTCCATGTCCTTTACTGGGCTGATTTAGTTCAAAGAAACACAAAAGGAATATCTGACATGCACTCAGGTAGAGGAGTGTTGACTTGCCCTTCATCAGCTTGCTGTGTCTCAATAATTCACTACAGTCGCAGTTGGCGTATGTGAAAGAGAAACTGTGTAGCGCTCTGGGAGGAAAAACCCGATCTGCCTCCTAACAAGAGAGAAGTGTGAATATGACAAAGCCTTCCCTATCTGACACCCAACCCAACAAACCACCATCTGTCATCATTATAAGTGGCACCTGATGTGCTGCACTTAAGAGGCACCTTGAATCTTTAATGCTCCACTGCCAATTAAGCTGGGACAATTATCTTCTGAATTATTGAGTCAAATTCAGAAATTCAATCACTATTTCATAAATACGTCAATAATTGTGTCAGCATTGAAGTTGGCTCTAATGGTGAAGCTCCTAATACCATTCGAAGTATATTCTCTGTTACTAATTCATATATTTCTATGAACTAATCTTGACTTTGTGTCAACTCGCTGCCAACATATTCCCCCTTTAGTGACGCCAGCTCTTTGGTTATTCATATTCCTGGCTTCGGACAATAGGAACCTCTTCAAACTCCATAACAGATAATCCTCTCAGCGCGAAAGTCACCTGTCTCAGGTGTATCGAGGGAGAATGTCAGCTGAAACTTTATCACCACGGTGGACCCTGTGAAAAATATTTTCATCCTTTTTGTTCATTTGACAGGAGTTAACAACACTTACTGCCTTCCTGGCAGGTCCAGGAGTTGTGTTCACCATTATGTTCCGGGGCGTGGAAATTAAATCGTGCAACAGGGGATTTGATGACATGTAATATTCATTTTAACAGGAGTCATTAATATCCGCAGTATCCTGTGACTAATCCCAAAACTGCCACAAAGAAGCTGGGTGAGGGGGGAAAGAAACGTTTTCTGTGTCCACCTCATCTCATTTGCCTTCTTCAAACTCACAAGAGAGTGCTGTGAAAGAAGTTCATTTCCACTGGGAGGAATGTGAACAAAATCTGGTAAAACATGCTGAGCAGGTTGCCTGCAAGGGATTGCAATTTCTCATGCACTGAAAACACCTTTTCAATGCTTTGTTCTTGCAGATTACTCTATAACAGACATGAATGACTTACACCCATTTTCCAGTTCTGCCACGATGATGGAAGCATCTCTGCTGCAACCTGTACTACTGCTCCTTAACATCTACTGTAGCCTTACACAGCTAAAGACATGCGATAACCTTAAATTGTACAACTTGTTTTGTGCTGAGGTGTTTCATGGATGTAGAAAAATATAAAGCAAAAAGAAAAAAAGAGGGATGGGTCTTGGATGAAGTGTCAAAAACATTTATTTAAGTCATTTATTATATTACAGCACACCAATAAAGAGCCGAAGTCAAACTAGAACTTCCAGGGTTTTAAAGTAAGAAAACCTTACATTACACTTGAAACAATAACTACAAATGCAGTCGCAAAACTGAGCCCCATCAGTGGTATGCTAACACACATTGCTTACAAAAACCTATATCTTTGTACCTTATGGCAGTCAGCTCAGGCATGATATGATATAATACTGGGACAGAGAAAATCATTTATTAGGAACTTTTGGACTTCAAAGATTATAGCTAGAGTATCAAAATGTCATTACAGTAGAAAGAAACTTTGGTGAGTTTTATTGATGTAGGTGAAATTAGATTATGACTTTGTTAGCATCTGTGGCTCCCTCTTTTTTCTTGTGCTCACATATTAATAATTATTTAATTTTGCTTTAAAAAGTGTTAATTACTTGCAGTAAAAGTTTTAGTGGATGCATGTTTGTTGTAGAAAATGGTAGAATGGTAAACTCCTGGAGCACTATTTTTTCAGAAAGAGTGGTGAAAGAAATTCTCAACTGGGGATTGAAGTTATCCTTCCTTCCTTCCTTCCTTCCTTCCTTCCTTCCTTCCTTCCCCCATACTATATATTATAGTTAAAAACATAAAAAACATAACATTCAACCGTCTTGACTTTTAGCAAAATTGCTAAATAATAGCTAAATTGTAGTCCATAAAAGAAGAAGACGAAGAAGTAATCCATAAAATACACATTACAATCATACAGATAAAACACACACAAAACACAAGTGATGTTATACAATGAAATGCCCAGAACTCAGCTGGTATGCCTCTGTCCTAAATCTGACCCTGTGGGACCTTGATCTTTTACCCTACATTTTTTGAAATGTTACAGATTTTCTAGCCATCATAGGTATTAACCACACAAGGTTTAGAAAAGATCCAGCAAGCAAATCAGCTAATGTAGTGGCAAAATTTATAACAGACATATGCACAGAGTTCAAAAATGTAATTGAATATTAATGAGAATATCACTGACCACCCCGTGATCTTGACCTTTGACCTCACAATCTCTAAAGCAGTAAAATCAGTTCTACCTATTATATTAATTGAGTATCCAAAATTTGGCTAGGCTCTAGCTGCCCAGTAAGCTCTTAGAAAAAATTTCTTCATTGACTCTGTGTGACTTTGACCTGTCACCAACAATTATAAATGTTATCATATCTTCTGCCCATCACAGATATGAACCATACAGAGTTTGGTAAAGATCCAGCAAACAAATCAGTGCCTGCAGTCAGTGTTCCCTCTAAGCTGCGCGCCTGCGCAATCGCGCACTGCTCCGGCATCCTCCGCGCACAGCAAATCTAGGTAGCGCACATGCGCACCACAAATCTATGCAGTGCGCATGCGCACAGAAAGTCCATACAGCGTACATACACGCGGGAAGTCTATGCAGCGCACATGCAAGCGCACAGCTTAGAGGGAACATTGCCTGTAGTGGCAACAAGATTTAAGGACAGATGGACAGACAGCCTAAAAACATGATGCCTCCATGGTGGAGACATGAATACAGATTTTAAGGAGTCCCATGATAAACTGGTTATTTGTCCAGTGTGCCTGCTTCTCACACTATGACAAGTCGGATAGACCGCAGGCTTGCTGTGACTCTAAACTTCTTAAGTGGTTAAGAAAATGGATGAAAAAGTCCTTAGGAAGCCATTTGAAAGATGGTAAACATATGGTGCCCCTCTCAAAAAACGAACTGCAGTGCATAAAAATAATGGCATAAACAAATATGAACCAAATCAAATATTTAAATAGAGGCAGCTAAAACAAAGACATGATGTACATTATTTGGGTTGTTTACTGCTTTTTGATTTTTCAATACCTTAGAAAAAAATCAGACAGCTTAACACTTACAGAAATAGAAAGGCAGACACACATTTTTCAAGCTGGAATCAAACCAAAGAAGTTGTGGTTATGTGATGGCATCTTAAATCGCTTAACCATCGGACAACCCATCGCCATTATTGATATTTTTACTCCAATCAAAATGCACTAACAGTGACATGCAACACCAAAGGGAGACTGCTATGATTAAAATACTGCAAAATGGAATTAATAGAGAAATAAAAGAAAATAATAGCATAAAATACCAATATTCCACTATAATTTGTTGCATTTCTATTTCTATAAATGACACCTGGATTTTAGATTAAACTTTGCTGACATGAAATTTTAAACTTTTTTTGCGGTTTGCATGATATGTGGAAAATATGGTGAATCCCACTGGACACTTTTTCTCGTGTATTTGCAGTTGGAGCTGCATCTTGTGACACCACCAGCCACCACAGAGTTTACAGCCTTCGCCAACAACCGATCCAACAGCAGCAACCCACCAGCTGTGAAAAGTGTTACCCGTGCAGGCCTGATGACTGACAGTGGATTTAATTTTTGATGAGGGACTTGGGATGAACCAAAGGTTTGCCTCTCAGAGTGTGTGATGAAGGGAACACCCAAACCCTTCGCTATTGTTATCCCCCTGTGCTACCCTGCTATTCATAGAACAGAGGATAGGGTTCTGCACTCCCACTCTGAGAGTTTCACTGAAGAAAGAAACACAATGAAGACAGAATAACAAAGGTCGCCGTGGCCTTCTCATCAATATCATGTGAGCTTCTTCATAAGTTGCTATGAGTGATGGGCAGTTGAAATGGAGGCAAGGAGCTGTGTACAGTTTCTGCACATATTACACCCTTCAGATGCTAGTTCTAATGCTCAAAGATGTTATTGTCTTTTAAAAGCAATCTTAAAAAGTCTTGAAAATAAAGCATCTCAACTGTCAGCTAAATTGTGCAGACAGATTGGGGAATTTACCAGGAAAATCTTTTCCATCCCAAATCAACAAAATGGTATAAAAATAAAACACTCATCAGTCGTAATACTTTGTTAAAGTTGTATTTAAATTCTGTTATCTGACTGTACGACATTATAATTTCTGTCAATAATGACATGAAACGAAAAGGTATCTGAAAATTAGATTAACATATGAATACATGGCCAAAATTGAACACCAACAGTTCAATTTAATGTAAGATGTTAAAATAATCACTATATAACTACTAAATAATGACTATTAATAATTAATCACAATTTTGAAGTCTCATTAAATTAAAAAAATCCCCCCTGGGATTAATAAAGGATCTCTTTTAAGTTATGGTTCCTATTAAAGTAAGAAAGAACAATAAAGCAGACTATGTTTTGGGGTTTGGCTAACTTAGAACTGACAAGTCGCTACTGAGTTTCCTGTAGTTTCAATGCACAAAACTGGTTTTCTGCATGACATGATCAGTCTCTCACATCATTGTGAAAGAATTTTTGCCCACTCTTCTTTACAGCGTTTCTTCAGTTCATTGAGGTTTGCAAGCATTCATTTACGCACAACTCTATTAAGGTCTCACCACAGCATTTCAGACAGGTTGAGGTCTGGACGTTGACTGGGCCATTGCAACATTTTGATTCTTTTCTTTTCCAGCCATTCTACTGTAGATTTGCTGGTGAACTTGGGATCATTATCCTGTTGCATTACCCAGTTTTTTAGTTGTTGGACAGATGGCCTCACAATTGACTCTAGAATACTTCTAGAATACTTGACTCTAAAAGTTTATAGTCGACTCAATGACTGCAAGGTGCCCAGGTCCTGTGGCTGCAAAACAAACCCAAATCATCATCCTTCTACTACCTTGCTTGACAGTTGGTATGAGGTGTTTGTGCCGATATGCCATTTTGGTTTTCACCAAAGTGGTCCTGTCTATTATAGTCAAACATCTCCACTTTGGTGTAGTCTGTACAAAAGACATGGTTCTAGAAGACTTCTGATTTGTTCAGATACAACTTTGCAAACCTATGGCTTGCTGCTATGCTCTTTTTAGAGACGAGAGGCTTTCTGCTGGCAACCCCTCCAAAACAAGCCATACTTGTTCAGTCTTTTTCTGATTGTACTGTCATGAACCTTAACATTAAACATGCTAACTTAGGTCTGCATAGTCTGGGATGTAGCTCTTTTTCTTTTTTTAAATTTCTGAACATTCCACTGTTGGGACTTAGGCTGAATTTGCTGGGACGTCCACTCCTGGGGAAGATTGTGATATATCTAGATAGATATATGTGAAGACAAACTACCAAAGCTTCTGGCAGTTTGCTTGTCAGGTGGTCACACTGGCTGAAAATCAATCACATGGATTTGATCAGCAGCACCTGGCCGCTACTCAGCCTTTTAAATTCCTATGCAAACAGTAAGAGTGTACAACTACATACAGTCCTATGAAAATTTTCTTTTTCACAGGACGATATAAAGCATTGTTGTTATTCAGAAATGAATCACCCACCAGTTTCTGTATTTTGAAGCTCCAACATTAGGGCTTTGGCCATAGCCATATTGTTTTTTAGAGTCAGAACTGACCATATTTGGATCAGTGGGTGGACTGATACAGATGCCTGCTAGTTAGTGCTGTTATAAACTAATAAAATACTAGAATTTGATTCACTAAAACTAATGACATCATCACAATAAATTGCAGGTAGTCAGATAGGATCATTTGGTGACTTTGGTAGCAATAACTTCCAGATTTGTTACACCAGCTTCAAGGTGCTATCTCAATCCCTCTGCTTAACCACCACCCACCTCGGGGACCCCTGACCTCTGACATGGTGCTAACAATATCACCATCACTCCCTGCCCCTGCGTGCATAACTCACAGTTCGATGTAACAAGTTCACACTCTGCTCTCTAAAGGCTGTTGAAAGGCATTTTGGGATAAGCTGGGATTTGCTTCCTAAAATTTAAGGAAATGAGGCCAGTTTACTTTCAATATGGACACAACAAAAATGTAAATTGCAGCATTTTGTCACCATTGATTAAAAGAATAATTTGAACATCACATCACTGAAGATATAGCTGAGTGAATTTATGTGTAGATATAAGTCTTTTGAAACTGTGGCCTCTTGAAGTGGGTGAAAAAACAAATAGAGTAAATAGTTATCCTTAGGCAACTGTTGCATTGTGCAGAAAGCCAAGAAAAAGTTTTCATACAAGATAAAAGAGTTAGGTAAATAACAGCATTAATGTGTTGGTGTATTTCAAGTGTCAAATTTTATTTTATAATGATTTCAAATAAAGACTAAACGTTAAAAAATAAATATTTCAAATCAACTCTATGTACAAAAAAATTCACCAATGATTAAACTATATACCACATTTTACGTTTAATTAATTTATTAATCTGAAGTGCAGCAGATATCAGACCAATAGGAAAAAAATTTAATTTATAAAATGACATGCTGCTTTTTTCATTGTATATTTCATCATAAAAATGATAGAACTGACAAATTTGAAAGGTTATTTCAATGTTTTTTTTGGTTTATTTAAACAGTCTTATGTTAACATGTAATACTAACATAGTGATGATAAAATCTTTCTGCGAGACAAAGACAAAGCTAATGTGCAGTGATGGTGATGTACCTGATCTCAAAGGCTGAGCTGAAATATACAGTATCGTATATCCTGCAGGTGTCTCTCAGTGGCTCAACATGGATCTGTGGGATTTACTGCAGGACTTAGAGGTGCACTCTTTTTGTACCACCTCTGGCAGAGTGCCTGAAAGAATCAGCAGCTCCTGCTTTTTTTAAATGACTGTCAGGATGTCCGTGAGGGAGTTTTGGCAGGTTGGAAAGAAACACTGAAACCGATCCTCCTCTTTTTGCCCTTTTCTGCTCCGCTCTTAATCCATAAACCATCCCCGAACAGACCCATCTGGCATCTAGGGGCCTCCTCATTGACTCCCTCTCATGCTGCCTACAGACAGCAACCGTTTTTTTTTTTCCTCTCTGTGCCTGCGATTTCACTTTTCGTGTCCACTTTCTGGGGTTTTCTGGGTCAATTCATCATCTCTGTTACGCTGCCATTTAAGCACACTGGTTAAATAATGAGTGTTGATCCACAGTAAATGATGATTCTAATAACAGCTTAACTTGAGCTGCAATGATCGACAGCTCTTTCAAGTGACAGAAAATTAATTATTGCAGCTATTTTAATATCCCGTTTCTTAACTGCCTATCCAGCTTAAGGTTGTTGGGGGGCTGCAGACTATCCCAGCTGAAGACGAAAAGAAAGATACTCCCTGAGCAGGTCACCAGTCTATCACAGGACTGACAACGTTTAAATAATAATCTTGGAGTCAGTTTCAGGCAAAAATACCACACTGATTCCTTTCCATTTTTATTAATGATAATAAAATGATTGGGACTCTTTTATAGAACACACAATGAACTGATTAACTGGAAATAAGGCAGAAAATTTGCTGATGAAAATAAAAGTTGACCAAAAAGATCTAACAGATCAAAAATGCCTCAGGTATCGTTGAAAATGCACTTCAGATATGGCCTGATATATTGGCTATTTTAAGCTACTGGTCAGCCTGTTAGTAACAAGGACATAAATGGCATATATATTTTTGAGGTGAACTATGTACAGCATCAAGAGAGAGCCCTGACATGTTTTATTTCAGCTGTAAAATATACATGTGTTGTTGACAGTTCTTTCATAACCACATATAAGATTATGAATCATGCATGTTTAAGTTATGTGTTAATATAAGAAATGAGGGAGAGGGAACATAAATCCTTTTTCTGGTTTGGTTACTGCAGATATGATATCAAGGTTTTGTATCAACACCCAAATGATTCTATGCCTGTTTTATTTCAGAGAAATAAGCAACAGTTCTTGGGTACTTTTTTCCTGCAATTGGCAAAATTCTGATTAAAATCAGACCAAGAAGCTTGTGTTTAGTGCCTGCTTCTGTTTCACTTTGCTTGAGACTTAAGCTTGATAGTGCACCTTACCTTAATCATACTCCATGATACACACCATAAATTTGTAACTACACAAAGCAGCTATCTCAAAAAATATGATGTCTGCTTGGTAATAATAGGCTGTGCAAACAGAGTGTATTGATTAGCACAAGCATAATACCTAGAATGGATAGGATCCTGTAAGCATGTGCAGTTTTTCTTGTTTTCATAGCTAACACAATACATGTGTAGACTGAAGTGTAGACTGTCAATTCTGAAGTGTTCTCTTCTTATTGCTCTTCAATAAAAGTAACTACACTATCTGGACAAAAGTACTGGCTTACCGACACAATACACCAACAGGAGGTTTTATGGCATCCCATTCTAAATCCATAGGCATTAATATGGAGTTGGTCCCCCCATTTGTAGCTATAACAGCTTTCACTCTTCTGGGAAGGATTTCTGAAGGCTTCTGGGGTGTGTCTGCTGGAGTCGTTACCCATCTATCCAGAAGAGCATGTGTTTAGTGGGGTTGAGGTCAAGGCTCTGTAGAGGCCAGTCAAGTTTTTCCACACCAGACTCATCAAATCCACTATGGACCTTGCTTTGTGCACCGCGGCACAGTCATCCTGGACCCGAAAAGGGCCTTCCCTAAATTGTTCCTACAAAGTTGGAGTCAAAGAATTGCCCAAAATGTCTTGGTAAGCTGAAACATTAAGATTTCCCTTTACTGGAAATAAGAAGACCTGGCCAACCCCAGAAAAAACAACATCATAGCATTATCCCTCCTCCATCAAACTTTACAGTTGGTACAGTGCAGTCAGGCAGGTTATGTTCTCTCTAAGACCAATTCAGTGAGCTCTTTAGAAGAACTCATGCTTTCACAAATGTTTGAATGCAGACTGCATGGCTAGATGCTTGATTTATACACCTGTGCCTATGGGACTGAATGACACACCTGAATTCAATGATTAAGAGGAGTGGCCCAATACAACGTTTACTGTAAGACTTATTAGTGCGAATTTCAGTGCAGAAATATAAATTAAGCTTAACTATATTGATAATCGCAAACTGAGTCAGTGAATGTGTCATAATAACAGTGTTGAGACTGTAAGACTTTAAAAATATATAACATAAATGTTAAATTATAAGAGATAATAGTTTGCTTTCAACAATTAAACAAAAATGTAGTTGTGCTCTTGACAATAAAATAAGTCTTACCTCTGAGGTTTTTCATATTTATGCCATATTTGGGTCACGTGGATTTAGATGAATGTCTAAGGACGTCAGTGTTGTTAACAAAGGTAGTACAAATAATCAAAAGAGTAGGGTTTGTTTCTTTAAAGGCAAAAAACTTGGAAATAATGGAGTTTACAACAGCTGCATACACATGATAAAAATATCAGTTTTCATAATCTGCCACACATGGAGCTGCTCACAATGTGTCTTCAGGTGCCACTTGGAGATTTTTTCCCCTCCTCTTCTCCCAGGAAACACGCTAGAGTCCCGCTGCTTTCTCCTGAGTGACCTCGCAAAGCCACAACACAAACAGCAGCAGCCATATCGAGGCCCAGCTGCCGACATGTCTGCTCAGCAGCATATTTATTTAAACCTGCCGCTGGCCCTGGCGGTCCTGCGCAGACCTCGCCGGGGGCCTCCCCGGCTTGTTTGAGAATCCATTCACACCTGCGCATTAAATTACTGACACTAATGTTACTAGTAATGCTTGGACTGGCTCCCATTTTTGAACCTATAAACCAACAGGAGTTGGGAAATATTGGACATGCTGGAGAGAGAAGAAGGTGACAGATTCAGACATGATACAGGGGGAGTTTTGTTAGATAAGCAGCAGCCTGTCTGTCCCGTGTTTTTTATTTTGAAGTTTCACAAATGTTTATGTCTGACTGTGTTTTTGTCTGAGTGATCAAATAACAGATGATGTCATATACACAGGGGTGGTGGCAGTTGGCTTAATATGTATATTTTTATTGTCAGCAGGTGAGGACGGCAATGGTGCTCAGCTTCTTAAAACCCCACACTCTGACAGTAAAGCTGAAGACGCTGTCGCCTCAGGGTGGGGGTGGGTGACACATTGTTTGAGTGTTACTTGGTTGCTAAGGACTCAATGGCTTTTGAACTTGAGAGGTGTGGAGGCATGAACACCTGCACAACCCCCCTCTCAGATACCTATCAGCTTGTCTCACGCTGCAGCACTTGGTGAGGGGCCGGAAAGAAAAGAGGAGCACTGCGGAAAAAGGAAAGTATCCGACAGACGTCTACTGTGTTGTCAGTCCAGGGTCAGAGGTCAGAGGTCAGAATGGAAGGGTATGTCAGGTGTTAAGTGGGGCAGACAAGCCAAAGGAGGGCTGGTTAAATGCTTACCTGGAGACCTGATAACTTGCAGCCAGGTGGGAACACAAAGTGCCCAGCTTTAGTACAAGATTATCCTAACAGAATACAGATCAGAGTTGTATGGATTGATAAGAGTCATGAGCCGGTGCTGAAATTATGTACATAAAAAATAATAAATATGAGGGGTTATCACATCTTTTTTAAACTTTATACATTGAAAAAGAGTTCCTTTGCATGTCTTGAAAAAGAAATAGTATTTTATCCACAAGTTTCCTTTTCATGCTTCAATTCTTCGACTCCTCCATAATCTGCTTCTGACCCTCCTTCATTAATCTGACAGCTATAATCAGTCCAGGTGGAGCATCTTCAGAGAGATAAAAGAACAGCCACTGATGTTTCCTCTGAGATATTCTTGCATATTTTTAAATCAGTTAGAGGAAATGGTCACCAAAAGTGAAACTAAGTACAAAATACATAGAAGAGCTATAATTCTTTCAGATTCGTTATCTCAGTACCCCTCAGATTCATCTTGTAACCCCCAAGAAGGACCCCCAAAATTGGGAACATGGGAACATGTGAAGTAAACTGTACAGAAAGTTTAGAAAATAAAACTGGGCCCACCTCATCCAGTTACAATAGCAAAATAATTGATCTGTTTGAATTTATCATACCTAAACTGTTTCCCTGTATGACAGATGGTATAAAATTTTTGAGCAAAAAGGCGTTAAAACTCACAAATTGTACAAACAAAAAACAAAAATTATATCTATTTAATTAATCCTTTTACTGTTACTTCTGACAGAACATATTTTCTTTGTTTCTGACTTTGATCAGCAACCAACTATAATGAAGTCACCCTAGTCATGTTTCATCCATGCTATCTTTTAAAATTAAACCTAAACATCATCTCGATTGTAGCTGTGCATCTGAAAAAAATAAATCTATATCTATTTTATGCCAAAATACCAAACAATTAAATGACTGATATATGAAGATTGTGAATTTCAAATAAATATGGAATAATTGTCAAGAAACTACAATAAAATCAAAAGTCATATATTTCTGGGCCTGCACAAATTTCCAATATCCTTGCTACACCAATGGGCCAATTCCTGTTAATTTAAAAAATAAATAAATAAATAGATGATTGGAGAAGTAGACTGATGGACTCATGAGGTCATGTAACACTTATTTTAGTATATTTACTTGAGTATAAATGTTCTTTTTATGGTCTTTTAATTGTCAGGACTGAAAAATTGTCACAGAAGAGCCTAAAAAAATTCCTAAAGTAATACAAAATCATGTAATAAGATAAGATAATCCTTTATTAGTCCCACAATGGGGAAAGTTGCAAAAAAATACTCAAACATACTGGCGTTCATATATAACAGGCTGCTCTCCTGTTTCCCTGTAGTAGTTGTACTCTGAGCAGCCAGAGCTAAAATCAAAAAGGCATTACATTCAAAGGTTAAATGTGGTATCACTGCACTAATCTGCAGTGACATGCAATCATCTGAGCAAACAGTGTGGGACTTATTTAATTAGAATACCGATTAACATAGTGCGACACTGGTCATACAGCCTCCTACACTGGGCTGGTGATAACTGAGAATCAGGCTGCAGGCAATAAAAAGGCTTATTTGCTTTAGTGCTGCGTGTGTCTGTCTAAGCCGAAGGACAAGGCGAGACAGCGTCAACGACGATCTGTGACAGACAGCTGAGGGGTGAGGGAGGGTACTACTCCTTAGTGATGTGAGCATTGTGTGTAGCTGGCATTCAGCTCTCTGTCCAGCTGCCTTTTATTTATTTATATCTATTCACGATGTCCATTGTGTCTGAGCTCAGAATGGAAATGTACACTGTTGAAGTGAGAAGGCAACACTTCAGTCCAGAGCAGTGAGTGTGGGTGTGTGCAGACTAACAAGGGGATTACTCTCAAAGAAAAATATCAACCTGTCTTCTAAATTTGAACTCAGTAAATCTTGAAATTTACAAATGTAGGTTCATATTTTTATTGCATACATGGCGCAACTAATCAGCTCAACAAACCGGTTGGCTCAGCCTCTTCTCCACTAATTAAAACACTTTAAAAACTACACCTGGGTCAAATAATGTGAGCAAACAGCTTCTCGTGAGGGTTTTAATATTTATTAGGTCTTCAGGCAACAGACCGGCAGGGTTTCATAGTGGGACAATGCACCTGAAGATAATCCCATAAATACCTGTAATGATCTGTTTTATGGTCATATTGTCTGGCAAACTGTCCTATAATTCTGTATACAAACACCTTTGTATGGCTTGTTTTGAAGGCTCAAATACATTGAGTGAACATTGTGTCATAAACAATAAAAAACTTGTGTATATTTTATATGTTTAAATGTTGATTCATTTATTGTTTTTTTGATTTTACCCCTATAGATTTAATCATCACAGACATGTTTTATTTGTAGTGTAAAGACATTCAGCTACAAGGGCTTTGATTTAATTTAAACATGTTTTATGCTAGTACGTATTTGTTGTGCATTTAACATGTTTAGAGACAAAAATGTTATAAACCTTGTTTCCAGAAATGCTGGAATATTTTCAAAATGAAATAAAAACTAAAATTTGTGATATGTTGTTTCACGTGAACTTTCATTTAACTGGCAAAATTACAAAGTAAGGGTTTTCAGTGGTTTTACTGACCAACCTAATTGTATTTTGTGAATGGACACAAGTTTAGAACTTGAGGACTGCAACACACTCAACAAAATTTGGGACAGAGTTAAAATAAGATTAAGTTTGGAAGACTCCATGATAAGCAGACTAATTGGGAGCAGGTGAGGTGTCATGATTGGGTATAAAAGTAGCATCTATCAAACACTCAGTCTATGTAAGCAAGGATGGGTCATGGCTCACCTCTTTGACCCAAAATCTGTGAGCTAATTGTTAGTCAGTTCAAAAGGAGCATTTCTCAATGCAAGATTGCAGGAAATGTAGGTCTTTCAGTATCTACAGTGTATAATATTGTGAAAAGACTGAGAGGATTTGGTGACATCTCTGTGTGTAAATGGAAAGATCTGGACCTACTGATGAATAAGCATGACCTTCGAGTCCCCAGGCAGTACTGCCTAAGAAACCAGCATGCAACTGCAACAAATATAGCCACCTAGGAATGGGAGTGCTTCAGAAAACCATTCTCACTTAACACAATCTGTTGCTGCATCCAGAAATGCAGGTTGAAACTGTAATATGCAAGGAGGATACTATACATGAATGATGCAGAAACATCGTTCAGTTCTCTGGGCTGGGCTGATTGCAGATGGATCAAAAGACTGAGGACCCACATGCTGTGGTCAGCTCATTTTCAAAACCAAAAAACAATTAAAAAAACCAAACAAAAAATGGGTGTGACGTTCTCTGTGTCAAAATGAAAACTACCATCCAGAATGTTTCCAGCACATGATGCAAGATGCAAAAGCCAGCATCTGTGATCAGTGGTAACAGCATGACTAAGTTGAATGTACCACTGACTTTGAGGTGTACAACAGGATTTTAGAGAGACATATCTTGCCCTCAAAGCAACATCTCTTCCCAAGCCATCCATACTTATTTCAGCAGGACAATGCCAGACTACTTCCTGCAGGGGCTTCAACAGCATGGCTTCATAGACACAGAGTGTGTGTGGTTGAATTCCTATTGAAAATGTATAGAGTATCAGACAGGGGACCACAGACTGCTGAACAAGTGAAGTGTTGTTGCAAAACTATAGCAATTAGTATCCTCAGTTCCAAAATGATTAAAAAGTGTTAATAAAAGGAAAGGCAATGTATTGTTATAAAATGCTAAAAATGCCTCTGTCTTTGCAACTTTTGCTGAGTTTGTTGCAGCCATCAGATTCTAAATTTGTGCATGTTACAAGATACAAGAAGTTGCTACAAGAAGTTGGTCAGTAAAAATACTGAAAATCTTTTCGTTGTACTTTTGCCAGTCAAATCAAAATTTGCATGAATTAACACATCACAAATTGTTTGTTTTTATTGGATTTTGAAAAATCTCCCAACTTTTCTGGTAACAGGGTTTGTAAGTATGCCTAACATTATACTGTGCACAGTAAAATATGACAGCAAAATTCAGACTCAGAATGTACAATGAAGTTATAGCATTTCTAAAAAGTACGAAACAAGTTGGGGTGAAAATACCTTGTCAGACTTTTTCCCGTTCTCGATGAACTATCACAGTGGGTTTCAAAATAAGAAAATGGTTTTTATAAAAATCCATTCATCCACCCATCATCTGTTTTCTAACACTTATCTGGATCCAGCTGTGCAGGCAGCCATCTATGTAAAGATGCTCAGACTTCCCTCTCCCCACCTCCAGCTCTGCCATCGGACACAGAGGCGTTCCCAAGCCAGCCGAGAGACATAATCTCTATGTTGATTTTTAGTTAAAAAAATGTATATAATATATATAGAGAGATCTATCTATCTATCTATCTATCTATCTATCTATCTATCTATCTATCTATCTAGATATATAGATATATATAGATATATGAAAGCATAATTACTTATCATAGCCACTGAATAAATATACAAAAGACGGGGTGTACAAAAATTAAGGAATACAAAAACTATGTAAGAGTTTGTTCCTGACTTTCACAATTCAGTGATAAAATGGTGCTGTATACTACTGTTCTGCAGAGCTTCCACTCTTTGTACAGCACATGTACAGCCTAACCTTACAGGATAGAATAAGCAGCTGGCCTGCAGGTAACAGTTACTATTGTTCTCAAAAAATCTTCTTTTTTCCTTTTTGATGATGAATCAGATTTCTGGTTTTGTCTGAGCAGCAAATCCTCAGACTGAGAAGCTGGAATAAGAGAATCTTTAGTATCTTTGCTTAAAAACAGCAAAACTTGTTTTCTCATTCAGCTGATTAGAATCCTTTCACCTTCAGCAGCCAACAAGTATGCCACAGGTCATCTGGTTCATTTTTGATTAGCTACTCTGTCCCATTTCCTGAAATGTTACCAACTGTCTGATCCATACTCGGGGGGGTTTACTAAGTGAGAGGCTATTGTTCGCCCCAGGTCTTTAAGTTCTTCAAACCAGGAAATGGTTAAACAGGGCTAATTAGACGATATTCCCTTCAGTGCGTGGCTCTGGCAGTTCTTGTCTGTGGCTGATCTGACAGGAGTCGTGCCCTCTGGGGTCCCGCATATCAATTATGGGGCCTTTCACAGTTTGCCGTTTTGGAAACATTAGACAAGTTCAATCCCAGGTTTGCCCTCTACTGCTTTTGTGCATGACTTTGGCTTTGAAATCAGGCAAACAGTCTTCAGGAATGTCTAAGGTGAGTTTCTTCTCTCCCAGAAATTACATTTAATAAGAATACAAAGAAGG
>VUQH01023021.1:0-19252 GCA_015106775.1 Etroplus canarensis | reverse complement strand
CACACACACACACACACACACACACACACACACACACACACACACACACACAGACAGATGTTCCCAGCACTTTAGCAAACATTATTTTCTTGATGACTTATTTTAATTGAAACCATGGCTACTACCTACCATCCCAAACCCTTTCCAAGTCTTCATAATCATTTAATTTATGGGGACCAAAAGGAAGGTTGAACCTCAAGTCTTGGGACTGTTTAAAACAAATTTATGTCTCCACAACTTTGATGCAGCCTCTCCTCTGTAAACACAGCTCCCCCTGGCTGTTTCTCACCTTATTGTACATACAGATGCCTGAATGAATTGTTAAATTTATCCACTATCAAAAAACTCCCCAGTTTATTTCTTATTTTTATGCCTGTTAGATTTACAACTTCTGGCTGCTGAATTGTGATAAAAAAGATGGAATTTACTACTGATACTTAAAGTTGTGGACATTGGAAACACAGGATGGATCTAGAATTTTAAAAAAATATACCAAGAAATACAACTAAAAACCTCTTAACATGTTTGAGCCTAAATCAGTTTCATATAAATCTGTCCTCAGCTTCTATACTGACGAGATAGAATTCATGCTTCCTTGACAGATTAAATATGAAATACTTGGGGAAATTTGTTTTGGACACTGCTGCATATTTCCACAGTAAATCACAAGTGATAACATTTTTACTGTTTTTTGGTGCAGTTTTTAAGGCTCAGAACTTGCTGCTGGCCACACTTTACATTTTGAGCTTTTCTCATTTCCTGTCATCTCTGTATTGCATTGACTATCAAATAAAGGAATGGGACAGTAAAGATCCTCTCCAGATATATTTTGAAACACACAGACATGCACATACTCTTTTTGCCTCATTGAAAAGGCAAACTATTGTGAAAATGCAAATATTTAGTTGTCACCTCAATTTTTAAGACTATTTTTAATGTATGTGACATGGAAATTCGGATTTTATTAGCTGTGCAGTGTTTTTGAGCACAGGGGGTTGACAGTCCGGTAACTTCACTGAGGAAGAGCCTTGAGCTTAAAACTTAAACAGTTAATAAAATCCCAATATGGGAGCCATTTGCTGTGTGAATCAGTCTCTCCTATTTAACACCAGGATGTGTGGCTTTTGTGATTAATTGTGAATTTTTAAGTTGGGCAAAAGCTGGCAGACAGACTACTTGTGATGCCAAACATTATACTGGTAGCTCATTCTGAATCAGAATCAGAATACTTTAATCCCAGGGGGGAAATTGCATAAAGTTCTCATTCCTGGGGCATAAAATCATGCAGTTTTACCATTGTTAATGCAGACTTTGCAGGTCTCTAAAACTGGACCATTACCTCTTGGTGGCCTATATTGCTGCATCAGCATCATCATCAGCACCAAATGACGCCTTGTGCATAACAGTGAGATGCATTTGAAAAGAAGTTACACGTAATATAGCAGTTATAATTTTACCCCATAAATTTGATTCCCTAACCATGAAAAACAACCTCTAGCACTAAGAATCACGTTGATATCATTGTTAGTTTGAAAGGCATTTGAGAAAAACATTTTCAGTAATGACAGTTTTCTTTTTGCTCTAGCTTCATAACTAATGAAGACATACAAAAAGTGCTGGCACTCTACTAAATCAGCAGAGATTCAGCTACAAATTTATGTCACTTGCAAGCTCATGATAATAAATTTTTCCTGATCACTAAATATTTCATCTTTCTGAATCATGAGGTCTGGAATGCTACTTGGGCTCTGAGCCAGCTTCAGTATGGTAGACTGTATAGACCAGATGGAGATAGCTCCTGCAATTTTTCTGCAAATATTAAATACAATTATTTATGGAGTTGGAACCAAATTTCAACACACAGCCCCTCTCACCATGGAGGGTTGCGTCAGGAAGGGCATCAGGCGTAAAACCTCTGCCAAATTACCAGTGTGGATTAATCCACTGTAGCGTCCCCTGTTGGAGAATAAAGGGAGCAGCTGAAAGGTACATTCAAATAAATTAATATTTAGGGTGGATAATAATGTGAAAACAGCATTCTGGTGTTAAACTTTTTATCATTTTGCACCATGAAGCCCAGACATTCATAAAAAAGTAATAATAAACTAGAAGCACATGGAAAGCAAATCTGCTACCGGTTAGCTTTTTTCACACAGTTTGCTTCTTGTGTACGGACCTGATTTGCCAGTGTCTGTGTTGAATGATGCTACTTTATTGGCTTGATGATTTGGTGGAGAGCCCCTGTGTGGTTAAGTAACTGAAGCAATGTTGTACACATTTCTCCTCACATCTGCTTTGCTAGAAATTGAGCTTTGTCTGGAAAACTCCCGCCATCATGACTGAGTCTCTGCCTCAGGTTTCACTAAGTAAGGGGTCTACCATAAAACAGATGCATTGTATTGAAATCTGTGACTATTCATTCTGAGTTATTCTTAGACTCTACAACAGGCCAGCCACTCACATTTATGTGAATTCTAAAACTAATATTGTAATGTGTCCCTAACCTTAGAAGTGAAAAGCACTGAATATGGTTGCATATTCAATAATTAATTTATCAGAAGTAATTAATTAAATATTATGATTTTAATAATGTTTTACTTGCAAGGCACTGCATGCATGACATTCTGAATGATCTGATCCTAGAACCACCCCTGACTTGCACCACACTCTTCAAAAAAAATTTCATTGAAGTCCAGCCATAACTTTGCGAGTTATGCTGCACACAGACCAACAAACCAACCAATCAGTCCCGGTCAAAACATAACCTTCTTCCCATAGGTGCACTCAGAGTGAAAAACAACCTGCAGACATGTGAATACGACAAAGCTTTGGTTATCTTTTGCATGAAAAAAGACGTTGTGCTGGAGTTTTTCCAGTTTTAATTTGTCCTTGTGAAAAAAGTGTGCCTCAAATTATCTAAAATGTAAGATAAACACGAGTCAGACATGTGTCACCTTTTTTTTTTTTTTAACCAATTATCATTAATAAGAGCTGTATTTGGAGGGAGAGGCTCAAACGAAAACACTCGCCGCTGCTTCTTGTGATCAAATTAAGTTGTCATTGGAGCGTCTGCCTAAATCCTGCACGCTTACGGATAAAAAAAAAAGACCGTTCTGAGTTCAGAGTGCCATGTAACATTCAATTACAATTTAACTGACGGGTCTTTATTAGCCGGTGTTCATTTCAGGGTTGCAGGCAGGAGGTCGTGACCTGCTCCTCAGGCAGGTGCTTATGTTAGACCCGACTTAAAAAAAGCACAACCAAACAGAAAGATTAAGTGCAATACAAAACACACCTGGTGGACACAAGCTCCACATCACCCGTTACTGGAGTTTGTCTGTCACACAAAAACACACACACTCACACACTGGAGTGGAAATTTAAGCTGACAGTCAACATCTCAAATAAATATATTCCTCCATCTTTTTGTTTTAAGATATTAAAGTAATTTCTATAATTGTTTGAAACAAGTCCACTTTTCCTAATTCCCATCTGTGTCCTTGACAACGGGGGTCACTGCTGAGCCCTCTCTTGGCAGCTGTGCCAGATGGTGAAGAGAGAGAAAGAAAGAGTGGGGGGTGAAAGAGAAGATAGAAGACTTCTGTCAATGTCAAATAGAGAATTAGAGTTATTTTCTTGCCTTTTGAGTTGGCTTTAGTGTCCACTGTTGCAATATGACAGGCTGATAGCTTAAGGCAAGAAAAGTTAGTGGCAGCGGCTGAGTGAAGGGCTAAAAAAATCCCTACCTGTTAAAGAGATGTTTGAACTCCTAATTGTGCAGAGCCTTTGGCAAATCAGGGGGTTTTAGAGGGGGAGGCCTTGTACAAACAGAGGAGAATAAAACAACTATCCTCACCAACTTTGGAGGAACAGGAGTCAAGACAAATAATGAAGATAAGGAGATTGATGAAAGATAGACACAGAGTGTTGTTTGTTGTTTTTAGACATGGCCAGTTCTGGTTTGTCCTTCACTGACACTAAACAATATGAAGTTTATATGGAAATCATGTGTATGCTCTGCTTGCAGAGAATACTTTAAAGTTAGTGGGTAGCTTTGGTGTGAACAGCTGCACTGGCAAAGTAAGCTGTCACCAGCCTGCAGGCTTTCAAATATAAACTAAAATTTCAACACAGATTCCTTTAATCAACGGATTTCACGGTCTGTTACAACAGTTTGATCTTGCAGTCGTTAAGTGGTTAGTCTGTCATGCATATATCTGCGGGATTTTGTGTTCTAGTAGCAGTGGTGAAAAGTAACTAACTCAATTTACACAAGCAGGGTAAATAAGCAGGGTTAAGGTGCATGAATATGCACATTTCCTCACAAAGTCCCTCACATATTGCATTTTTACATGCAATTTTTGTGATGAATTACAATTGCTGGTGGCACAGTGGCTCAGTGGTTAATTTGGCAGAAAGAATTGCCTGGGTTCAAACCCAGGTGGGGGTACTTTTATATAGGAGAATTCCACCTCATGCTTCCTCTACTGATAAGAGCTTCCCTTTTGAAATAAATAAAATTTTTAAAAGTATGGCTTTCACTGATTGCGAATTACATTTTAACAAGCACCACAGTGGTTCTAAGGGATCCCTGGCTAGTAATCAAGGGCTCCACAAAGTAAAATTGTTCTATAATATAAAAGAGCACAAACAGTTATGTTGTGGACAAACACATGATCTCTGGAACAATACAAATATTTAAGTTGAAACTATTAATAGTTCTAATAGAGAACAGAAATGATAGTAATACTATATTTAATTAATATTTGGGTTTTGAGGAGTCCTGTAAAAGGGTGCTGGCCAAAAAAGTCCTGCTTAGAGGACAAAACTATATTAATCTTACACTGTCAAGGGGTGCTGTTCTGTTCTTTTACTTTAGTAAAATTTACAGGACAAATGAATACTTCTGGTAATACAAACATACATACTGTTGATTACATGCTATCTGTTTTCATTTATACACGCCAGAATTTATCAGAATGCCTAGTTTATAGTAATACTTATATATTTCTTCTTATCTATTGTATTTATTTCTGTGATTAATTCTAAAAGCGTTATTCATGACATTTTTTCTTTAAAGCCACAAATCACTGCAGAATTTAAATGTTAAATGTTAGAAAATACTGATATTTGTGAAAATGGTAAAAAAGTCTCTGATGTAGTTTTTTTTCACGTATATAAATAATTATGGGAAACTAGACTGTGCTCAGCCACTGACCGTATGGTATTCTACAATGTTAACAGAGGATGGAAATTGCACTCCCGTTTAATACATACTTTGATATTTCTATTAAAAAAATAAATGAAAAAAATAGCAAAGGAACTTGACTCTACTGTTAAACTTTTGGAGAATGCTGTGTATGAATATTTCATTAATTAATATCTCACTATAGATTAATTTTTAATGTGATGATGAAATGTAACAACACACAGGACCTGGGCCAGATTATCCAATGGGCATTCTGGACACCAGACCAGATGAAATACACTACTAAGACACACACACACACACACACACACACACACAAACTTCTATTTGTTCATTTTGGAAGAACTGTGTATAAAAATAGACAAATAAATAATAGAAGATGGGTGGGCAAGTGACAGAAGAAAATGAGAAACAGATAAGAGAGATGATTCTGACCTAAATTGCCATCTGACAGTTGTTTTGTTTAAAAAAATTCAGGATGAAAATATGTAAGTTAACAGTTAAGCTGCTGAGAAAATGTTCAGCAAGATAACATACAAGCCACTCTGGCGGCTGAAGCTGCAGCTCACAGTCACACTGTATTTACACTTACGAAAAAACTGTGGCCACTTCATTTTCAATTTAATATCAGATAGTATAAAGCTTTTAGTGAATTTGTACTGTTTTGATAATTTTTCATTTCAATAATGATTTCAAATGGTTCTGTACATACAGTATACATTGTATTCCCTGCATGTCATGTATAATTAACGAAAGAACAAAAAATTCTGACCATTAAAATAAAACATTTGTGCCCAGGGTTCCTTAAGTTGATGATTTGTACTTGCACAAGTCTGAGCAACAGAATTAATTTTAAAAGTCAGACTGAGAAGGCATGAGTGACTCTGCACTGACTTCAGTGATGCAATATACTCAAGGTCCTCAAATATATGCTAGTCCATTACATTAGATATATGGTCTAATCTCATGATAATTAACTGTAATATGGTGGACCAGGCTATGGAAAAAATGTCAAATACTAAAGATGTAAATTATTCAATTTTGTTTAACCTGAATTAATTAAGAGACTACCTTATGACTTATATATATATATATATATATATATATATATATATGTCACTTTACACAAACTGTCTTATGTTTAATGAGGCTAATTTTCTATTGTCTGTCTATTGTCTAATTGTCTGTCCTATCTGCACTGACAGGAACCTTCAGAGGCAGCACTTTGGGTACTTTACACAAAAGGGGATAATAATGATGTAAGTAGGTGTCCAAAAATATATTCCATAAATAAACAGTGTGTGGCTAACTAGAATCATACTAAACAAACACTCTTTAAATTGAGGCGCTTTGACACTGATTCTTGTGTGAGTCGGCCCTCAGGAGAAGCAAACCAGAATAGCTCACCCTCTCTCCTGTGACAAAGCACTTGAAAGGTAACATAATAGGGGCAAGTTCGCAGAGATAGAGCAGACTACACAGCCGTCCTCCCGTAGGACGTTTTTCAGCCGCTCTCTCTGCCAGCGTCCTTTCACCCAGACGCCACTTGGAGCTCCATGACTTAAAATCTGGTTCTTATCTCACACAACGTCAAATGTAACCAAACAAGTGCAGGGAAAAAAGTGGGCACTGGTCTGCACGTGTTCAGTCCCAATAGAAGCATGAAAAATAAGCAGATGGTGGACTGACAACATGCGCAGCTCCACTGGGGGTTCCTGAAAAGTCTAAACACTCCTGCCAGGGCTACAGTGTCAAACTTAGGTAGAGAAGCTCTACCAAATCATTTTGTTTCCTTTTGGCTAGAAAATGACAAAATTTACCTCTTTTTGCTTTTTTACTATTACTTTCCAATCTTGGAGCTGAGCTGCCTCTGACTACAATGTAAATGCATTTAGAGGATTTGTCTGGATGTGACTATTTCACCAATTTCTCTTACTAATGCAAAACTTATTTCCCTGGATAGGAGCATATGACTCTCACAGTAGAACAGAATTGTACCCAATAATTTTGCAGCTTAATCAGTTATTTGTTGTTTTCATTGTCATTCTGAACACAACAAATTTGATGCTCAAGTTCACTCAATAAAATTACCTTCAGACAAAATTTTAAAACATGATGCTTACATGTGTTATATTAAGAAACATCTTTAAATAATTTTTTTCATTGTCAAAAAATATAATAAAAAAGCAAACATAACAATGAACATATCCAGCTAAAAAGAGCCTAACACTTTATTCCAATGAGCTACAAGGATAGTGTTCACTTACTAATTAAAATGTGAGTAAGCCAAATGGCTGCATATACTCATTAGAGCTCCAAATCTGCATTAAACTTCAGCTGAAAATAGTCCAAATATGTTTTTACAAATTTCTGAGTAATGCTTGCTTTAAACTACATCACAAAGCTTTTTGGAAACACTGCACTTCTTTATTTTTAGGTTAAACTATAGATTTATGATGAGTTTTTAAGCAAAAAAAGCTTCAGGCAATCTGGACTTGCTAGAGAAAGCTTCAGTTTTTATATTCAAGATTTCAGCACCAAACTGTACTATATGTATGTTAATGCCCTAATGAACAGAACTGCTGTACTTTTTAAGTTTTATTAAAACGTTAAATTGAAGGTAAAGTAGTGAGAAATTCTGCTTTAATGACAAAGCAATGTGTATGTTCATCAGTCCGAAACCTACTATTACTGTGGTTTGTGCCCCCAAAGCCCCTTAAAATCAAACATCAAAAGATCTGTTGTTTTTTTCAGATTCCAGTCAAATTTTTCAGCTCTAAAAACACTGCATATTTCAGATATGTTAAAATACAATTAGCTGGAAAGAACATTGAGTAATTTCCCCCTGGGATTAATAAAGTATTCTGATTTTGATTCATACAGGAACACATTCACACATACACACACAGGCATCAACCCTTAGACTTGTCAGACGCCATTACAGAAGTAGCCGGCCAAAGTCTTGTCCTGAGCAGCTGGCAAAAGTCTCCTCCATTCATCACTGCAGCTTGTCTCCTTGTAGACCTTTTTACCTATTATTAGTGTTAATACAAGGCCAGAGGACATAGAGCAAAACAGGCCTGGCAGTGCTTAAAAAGCCCGAATGTCAGACTATGACATGCTGCCAGCTGCCGGCGGCTTTGATATGCTGTGGCTCGATGATGCTTATTTGATCGTTTCATTAGAAAATTTGGTCTAGGTGTCAAAGAGGTTCCCTATGTCTGTGCTGCAGCTATTAGGCTCAATTATAGCTGCCAGAAGGAGAGAGAACTGAGCTGGCTCTGTGTGCTGCATTCAGAGTGGCCTTAAAGAGCCACTGAGAGGGTCACAGAAATTGCCATTCATAACATTTAATGGCTTATGAATTAAGTTTTCCTTCTAATTATTCATAATCGCACATGCATACTCAACAAAAAAAGCTAATAACATGCTTGGCTTCAGGGACCTCAGGAGCCATCATGGTGGAAATATCAGGTTTCTTGTGCCTAAAAGATGTCTACACTTTGCCTAATATTAATCCATAACAATTTACATTTAAGATTTGAGATTAGGGCTCATTTATTGCTTGATGAGTCCAATGGTGTCCAACCTGAGACAGGATGGGGAAATAAACAACAGGTAGGGCTGGGAGAGTAAAAGACTTAATTTGATTAATTTATTGTTTTTTCATTAGTTAAATTCTAATATTGTGAAATTAAATTTATTACAACTGTGAGAAAAAGATATGTCTGTATTCCAGTCTGATGCCACAATAGCCTCGTAAACTGCAGTCTGATTATTTATGCCATAGGTTCACACCTGTTGCCATTTAAATGACTGCTGTGGCTTCAGGTAGATAGCATGTTTGGGCTCTCACAGTAAATTTATCTGTTATATCATGAAAAAGACATTGTAGGTATTGAGGAGAGTGCTGAAACCACTTGAGTTTGTAGCTTTTATGACATCCCATTCTAAATCCATTGTCATTATTGAGTTGGCCCCCTCTCAGCAGCTATAACAGCTTCCATTGTCCTGGGAAGGCTTTCTAAAAGATTTTGGAGCTTGTCTGTGGGATTTTTTTCCCATTCATCCAGAAGAGCATTTGTGAGGTCACATACTGATGTTGGATGAGAAGCCCTGGATCACAATCTCCATTCTAATTCATCCCAAAGGTTTTCTACATCAAACTCACTCAGTCATGCCTTTATGGATCTTTATGGGTCCATGGACTAATGTACAGCCGTGCTGGAACAGAAAAGGGTCTTCACTGGTACCATAAAGTTGGAAACTTGGAATTGAGCAACGTGACTTGGTAAGCTGAAGCATAAAGGTTTCCCTGAACTAAGGGGCCCAGGCCACCCCCAGAAAAACAACCCCACGACACTATCCCTCCTCCACCAAATTTTTCAAGTGGTACAATGCAGTCAGTCAGATAATGTTCTCTTGCCAAACCCCAACTTATCCAACAGGCTGCAAGAAGGAGAAGCGTGATTTGTCACTCCACAGAACACATTTCCACTGCGTGGCATGCTTTACACCACTCCATCCGATGCTTGGCATTGTGCTTGGTGATGTAAGGCTTGCACGCAGTTGCTCGGCCATGGAAACCCATGCCATGAGGCTCCCAGTGCAAAGATTTTGTGCTGATGTTAATGTGAGAAGAAATTTAGAACTCTGCAGTTTTTGAGTTAGCAGAGCGTTGGTGACTTTCAAACGCTTTGCACCTCAGCACTCAGTGACCCCGCTTTACATGTGACTTTGTGGCTGAGTTGCTATTATTCCTAAATGCTTTGTTGCAAAGGTGGTGTCTTATTACAGTGCCACACTCAAATTCAGTGAGCTCTTTAGAATGACACGTTCTTGATTTTGCAGGAGAAAAGATACTAAAAGTCTTCATATCCCTGAACTCAAATAACAACAGAAGAGTTTGATGTTCTGAAGCAAGATAGAAAAGTACAAAAGCAAAGTATGGCAAAGTGACATTTTTTCCAAATGTGTACTTCTCTTTAGTTTTTACATGAATAAATAAAATTTAATAATTGAAATTAAAAGGGATTTTATAAAATGAAAACAATATATGAAGAAAGAAATCCTTTTTTGGCTGAACTGGCATCTGAAGCCTGTAAAAACTGCTTTCTGTTGAAGATTTTAATGGTTAAAAACCTGCAAGAAATGTAGTTAGTTAATTTCTTCGTTAATAAACCTGTTTTCTAATTTTACAATCAAAAATAACAAAATTCTTCTTTCTTATAATTTCATAAATGTCAGAATCAGCTACCTGTCTTTGGCTTAAATTAGACTTAGTGGAGTATTTTTATTGATCAGATGAAACAAATATTTCAATGTATCACACCAGTCTCTAAGAAATAATAAGTTTAACATTTTTCACGGTTTTTAAACATTAATAAATAATGACACTTACAAGTTGCAGCCATATTCATGACAAATAAATAATACAGACTGTAATGCACAGATATATTCCATTACATGTAATACAGTGAAAAGATGGATAGGTTCTCTGCTGACTTTATACTATTAATAATCTGTGCAGCACTGAGGAATAACAGTCAGGGCCATATTACCTTTTCAAATGTCAATTTCATAAATTGCACGCATGACGTATGTGCACATACATGCAGCTCTTTTCATTTTTTTGGAGCCACTTATAGATTAGATGTAATAGACATGCCGGGAAATGTGCAGCTGGAGGAATGATGACCACATGTTCAAAAATAAATAGACCAGTGAGAAATGAAACAAGCACTCATAAGGTTAATCAAACCTAATTTCTTCATGGTTTCCGTATTTTGGTCTGCCAGCATTTTCCCTGTCATTGCATTATTCTAGATTTCTCTCTGGGCAACAGTAATCCAGGCATAACTAGGCCCTGCCACAGTAAATTAGCTGCAAACAGATGTAGAACAGAGTGAGAGTGTGCATTTCTCACCTTCTGCATAACACTTTTTAAAAACAGGCTGCATACCAGGAACACGTGGGGAAATTAGCTAATTAAACAACCAAGGGGCGGCAGATTGGGACTGGCCTCGAATTACATAAAATGCTTTTCTTCTCATGCTGTATTTCTGTGGCCGATGTGGTGACGGAGAACCCTCTCTTCATCCGGAACAGCTTGAACCTCGGATGTTGTTAAATGACTGGTCAGAACAAAAGAAATGAGAGGTTAAGAGAGAAAGAAAATGTGAGGTCTGAATCTTTTTTCCTTTCATTTTTTTCCTTCACTGAGGGTGGGTTGCTTGCATAGCCCAGGCGCACACCAAAGGAGTGTTAAAACTCTCAGGCTGCTGGGGGGAAGGAATGACAGGACTCCCTCAAGCTCCCCACTGTTCTTCTTATGGACTCTTCTGTCGACATGGTGGGGTTAGAAACATCATAAGTTCATATTCCCCGCATGAGACCCCCCCCTCCATTTAGTGGTGTTGCCTTTCCGATTCCTCAATGGCTTCATCTCTTTCACCCAAAGAATCAGAGTCCTATCAGTGAAATCAAAGGCGATTACACAGCTCACTAGTCATTTAGGATCTCTGTGGCTGCGGTAAGTATGTAATGCATGCCGCAGCCCCAAAGTCTCTGTTTATTCAGTGAAAGTGCTCTGTAATTTATTTAAAATAATCTATTTTAACAAATAAAGAGGTCATTGAGTGAGTGCATTGCTGCAGGCGCGCATTTAAATACCGCTTTAAGAGTCTGACTGGCTGACGGGCTGCTGAGCTGGCTGGACCCAGAGGATGCAGAGGCAGGCCTCCTGCTCTGAACAAAGTGATTTGCCAAAATG
Organism: Etroplus canarensis; assembly: GCA_015106775.1. Classification (NCBI taxonomy): domain Eukaryota; kingdom Metazoa; phylum Chordata; class Actinopteri; order Cichliformes; family Cichlidae; genus Etroplus; species Etroplus canarensis. Next base: position 7,271 of record VUQH01023021.1, on the reverse strand, counting down.
TGAAAAGCAACATCACATGTTCGGTGAGGGAGTACTTGCCCTCTGTTGATCTGTGAGCACAGATCAACAGGGTGAGGCCCTTTTTTCCTCTTTTTTTTATTGAGATGTTTGATTCAGATCCAGGGAGCTTGTTTGGAGAGGGGGTGGGCTTAGGGCCCTCGCAAATGTTTTTTAGGAGGGAGTAAATATGATGGATGGGATTACAAGGAAACCCTCTCAGTGATTTCGAAGAGCTTGAAATAGAGCTGGTTTTTCCTGCATACCAGTACATCTCCCCACTTGCTCTCTGTGGTGGCTTGAGTAGCTCAGGTGCACTGTATCTACGTTATATCTGCCTGTCTGATGGGATCTGACTGCACCACAGAGCTGGACGCATCAAAGGAAGTCAAAGAGAGGAGGCCAGTCCAACTGTAAGAGGCCCAGTTATATAAATGGAGCCAAAGTACTTTGCTTTATTTGGACTTGTTTGGGCTTATTTGTTTGTACACCACACAGCTTCATACTTGGCGAGATGCAGAGTGAAGTTTTTCCTCCCACTTTAAATACCTGCAGTCTGCAAGTTGTTGGGTTATAAAACAGCTTATTTCCATCATTAAATCTCATGCATTATGTCTTTCTGTTATTTTAGCCAACAATACTTTCATCAAAGACCCCATTAAACTCATATTATAAAAGCTTTTCCATGTCATATTTTGGCAGAGCTGACCTGGACTGCGAATGTATCATGTTGGCTGACTTATTCACCAATGAATCACACACATTCAGTAGAAATATGATGTTCAAGGGCTAACAAAGTGACTAATTTTTGAGCATATATATATATACACTAAAGGGGATGGGGGATTGGGACTGAAGAAGACTGACATTTCACCAAACTTTTCTACAAAAACATCAGCAGACCATGACTGGCATCTGGTGTAATAAGTGGTTGGTGTGTAGTGAGTCTCCTCTGTTCTGGCCAAGGAAAACCCGGTTTAGTGTAACCACCGTTTCCTCGAATGGCCCGAAGTCCAAAAGAGAAGCAAAGGAAAAGTTTCGAGAGTTTTGTAAGATGTTGTCACCCCAGTATAGAGGTATAATCTCATGGGCTTGAGCTCTTCATCAGACTCTTTGCGTTCTTGAGATTGTGTCTATTGTCACTCATTTTCTGCTATCAGCATGTTCATCCTCTCCAGATAAGGTCTGTGCTACTTTCTCAACAGTGAATAGCTCCATCTGTATTGGCTGACATTGTGGTTTGGGTCAGTGAGGCAGGGTTAGGCTGATGGATTACTTTACTAATGATTTTGGCCGGAGAGTGAGCTTGTTTTAAAAAGGCAGGCATAGGGCGAGTCAGTTTGAGTTTCATACGGTGTTATGGATTGGTGGAGTTGTGTGTAGCACTCCTCTTCAACAGCCAAAATCGACGCTTGATTATTTAATGTTCTTGTTTTACAAACCCGGTTTAATCTGCAAGGCAAAGAAACAAGAAATTTAATCGGCACAGTTAATTTTAAAGAGAGCAGGTTAGACCTTTTTCTTCCAAAAGCAAAACCTGCAGACTGAAAGGTAGGTGCTGTCATTGTAACATAATATACCGATTCACTTTTGAGATGTTTGCATGTACTGTACCACCAGCGGAAGATGTCCTCTGTGATTGAGCCCACCCAGACTGCAGTGTTGTGAGGGAGCGTGCCCCTTACCTCCCATTGGGGGCAACAAGGTCCTGTGTCCACATTTCAAGCCGGGCTGTCACTCACAGTAGGGGAGAAAGAGTTCTGTCTTGGGGTCAGCACTTATGTTCTCCAGCTAAGAAAGCAAGACTGGCTCTCGGAGGACAGGCAGCAGTTCAACACAGCATGCTTTGTGTTGCATCTACACAGGCGAAGCTGGAGGAACTCAGAGATGAGCAGGAAACTCACAGCAAAGACAATTCAAGGGGTTTTGTATTTCTTTTCTCTTTTAAGAGGCAGAAAAGCAGCAGTTAAATGAGTTTTGCAATTTCAGTAGAGGAGAAGGTTTATTTAGCAGGAAGAAGCTATGTTTCGATCCTACCACACCAAAACCTATAAACATAATGAATTTAGAGAGCTTCTAATCTGTTGGTAATTTTTGTGCAAAAGCTTTGACACCAAGTCTTCTACAGGCTATAGTGAAAAACAGTGATGGCATCTTTTTCCAACAAAAGTTGATGAGGCACAGCTGTGTTGCCACATTACGAATTATAAAAATATTCGTTCACTTACTTGCAGAGCCTACACCATTGGATTATAGAAAATAAATCAATTTAAGCCATTCCTTTTTCAGCATCTAACTTTTTAAAAATCCTCATTGTCAACAAATGCACCTGAATAAACTAATTTTCTGGCCTTTGTAAAGCTAGCGCATTAGCTTAGCATAGAGTAATATTTCCCTTCATTTTCACCTGCATTTCTATCCAACAGAAAGTCTAATGCACGCTTTCCTCTTAGTTTTGTTTTAGAATTCGAGGAAAATAGCTGTCTGTTTAGCAGCTGATTAAAACCAATACACTGATTTGCATAATGCTAAAACTCAATGCTACAACTGATTACTTGTTAAAGTTTGAAGCTTCTGACCCGATACTCCATTTAAAATTATTTTCACAAAATGAATACTAATTAAAAGTAAGTGATTAAAACTGAATTATACTACAGAGCTACTAATTACAACTTATAAAACAATTAAATTGCCTGTTATATAAAGTCCTGACAAAAAGCAAGTTTTCACAGGACACAGTAGACCCTTACTGCTTGCATAGGAATTGAGAGGTTAAGTAGCAGCCCTGTGCTGCGAATCAAAAGCACTTGATAACCGATCATCAGCCGGTATGATCACAACTGCAAAAACAGAAGTTTTGGCAGTTTGTTGGTCTGGAGCATTCAGGTGTATGTTAAGACAGTGCCACAATCATCCCAGAAGTGGATTTCCATTAAATTCACCCCAGGGTAAGACCGTGCTATGAAATGGCAAAATTACTCAAAATAAAAACAAACAAACAAACAAACAAAAAGCACAAGAGCTACATATCAAATTCTGTTAAATGTTAAAAGTTAATGACAGCACAATTACCAAAAGAATGATTAAGAGAATGCATATTTTTTGGAAGGACTGTCAGGTGGAAGTCGTTTTTTTCTAAAAATAACATGGCAGCACATCTTAGGTTTGCAAAGTTAAATCTGAACAAACTAGAAGTCTTCTGGAACAATGCCCTTTAGACAGATGAAACCAAAATGTAGATGTTTGGCCATATTGCACAGCACCATGTTTGTAAAAATCAAAGACAAGATATCCGCACATACACCTCATACCAACTGTCTAGCACAGTGGCAGAGGGGTGATGATTTAAGCTTGTTTTGCAACCAAATTACCTGGGCACCTTGGTGTCAGTGAGTCGGTGAAGAACTCATAGCAAGGTATTCTGGAGCCAAAGTGAGGCCATCTGTCTGACATCTAAAACTTGGATGAAACTGAGTCGTGCAACAGGACAATGATCCTAAACACACCAGCAAATCTACAACAGAATGGCTGGAGAAAGAAAGAATCAAGGTGTCCAGTCAAAGTTCAGACCTCAACCTGTATGAAATGCTGTGGCGGGACCTTAAGGGAGATGTGCATAAATAAATCCCTGCAAACCTCTATTAACTGAAGAAACACTATAAAGAAGAACTGGACAAAATTCCTCCACAATGATGTGAGACTGATCAAGGCATACAGACAAAGATTACCTCAAGTTTTGCTGTTAAGGTGGTTCTACAAGATATTGAAACATGGTGTTTGTTTTCAAAGGACTCCGTAGAGTCCTATGATAACTTTTTTACAACTGTTCCTGCCAACATTTAAGTTTCAGGAAAAACCCAGGAAAAAAAACGGGAGGGTTGTACTTTGTAATTTATAAAGTCACACATGTTGCAGCTCTGCTCTGCACTTACTCTGATGATGTCACATCTGTTTTACCAAGGGCAAAGTGTCTGCTGCCAATTTGTCAATCTTTGAACTTCTAATTGAGTTAGACAGGATCAGCAGGCAAAACAATCCATATATGAGTTTCAAAAGTAGAGGGTAAGAGTGAAAGAAAGAGCATTGGATAGACACGTTTAGGCCAGTGTCACCTCTTAATGTAATTTGGCACATGGTCCGATGTGCTTCTTTTGGTGTAGAGTTTCTTTTAAGTGCCTAATGCCTGTGGTGGGTGAACACCCACAGGGGACAAGAGAGGTCAGTGTTTTGGGTGGAACGTGTGGAGAAAGTGTGGGGGATCTTCCTGTCATTCACCGCTCATTTCTCCAAGCACTGGTGACCTCTGACTTCCACACAGACAAACCAACCATCTAAACCTCAGTGACTCACTATGTAATGTCCATCCTTAAACTCTTTAAACTTGCCAAGGGTGTAAAATGGTTAAAAATGATATAATAAATTTAAATAAGGCTGTCCAGTTGCTTTAGACACTGATTTTCTAAAAAAAACCCAAAAAACAAAACCTACTGTACATTTTTTTTTTTTACATTTTTCGTTATATTCTGTTCATTTTCTAAATCATAGTTTTTACTACGCTATCTTCTATGCTTGTGTTTGTTCATTACTGGGTCACTGGATGCAGGTACAAAAACACATTTCACTTCACAGTGTACTATATATTTGTGTATATGACAAATAAATCTTATCTCATCTCATCTCATCTTATTTCCTCTCATCTCATCTTATGTTATCTCAACTCATCTCATCTCATCTCATCTCATCTTGAAAAACATGCTAGGGTAATGCTGCCTGTCAGCACAGGTCACTCGCAAAAGAAGTTATTAATCTCAAGAGTTCACTTCCTGGATGTACAAAGCTTAAAAAAATCTTACCTTATGTTTTAATATCTTCTGGACCAAGAACCTTTCAGTACAAGAGAGAGAAGCATGTGGGGAGATTTTTATTTTCAATGACATTTGTTTTGCAGATGATGTGATTTCACTGCTGCTTATTTGTGGATGATTGACTGACATAGTTTAGCAAATGTTAAATAATAATTCAGTTTAAACTGTGTAAGCAAGTGAATGGGAACAAATTATTTATTGTAGAGAATTAAATTGCCATATTTTATATAGCCAGGAAATGACATAACATTTTGCACGTTAGTAATTGTTTTGTTTAGCTGAGTGATACAGTGTAACCCTGAAGATATGCTGGGTTCGTATCTTTTATGTTACAATTTTGTTCACATTTCTTTGCCACAGCTTCAAATTAGACTGGGAAAATTTCAGAAGTGAGCATTTAGTTTACATGTGGTCTTTAATATTAAAAATATAAAAGATTCTTTATGCTAGTCCTGTGTCTGACTTCCTGCTCTCCTCATCTGTTTAGGGCACCTTGATGCCGCTTCTGTAAAAAATTGACCCACTTCTATTAAGATCAAGAGAAGAGCCTGGTAGCATTGGGCAATTCGCTCTTTAGTCCAGTCTTTCCCTTTGACATCGCTGATGACCAATAGTATCACCACCGGGCAAAAGAGGGTAACGTGCACGCATTAGAAGAGTGCATAACACAGTATGTGTGGCCCAAATGCAAAAAATCTCAGAAGTGTGCAGGTGAGAGAGAAACACAAACACTGGGAGTTTGTTTTTCATTTCCAGCATGAAGATACTTTTACATGTTGACATACAATGTTGAATGATTTAGCTTTATGTAATTAGTTAACGTAAGTAGAGATATATCAGCTGAATAGCTTAAATGGTAAAGAGGCATAACATTTGCAGGCTCCTTACTTTTTTGACCTTAAGAATGTAGCTCTACTATATTATCCAGTTTGTTTTTTCTGTGTAAAACAGCTCACCTGTCGCTCACCCGTCGCTCCTCTGCTCTTCACTGTTTGCCTACCTACCTACATACAGCAGAGGTTTTTGCTAACAAAAAATATGGCTGGGGAAAGTTATGGTGGCAAGATAAGCAGCGTCTCTGCAAGTGCACACTTATGTTTTGCTCTAATTTAAAAACCAATCCAGTCTGCAATGCCCTGTATGTAATATACCTTTGGCTGCTCCCTTGTATTCTCACCTAGGAGTCGCCACAATGGATTAGTCCACATTGGGAATTTGGCAGAGGTTTTACGCCAAATGCCCTTCCATAGTGGGAGGGGCTGATGGAACTGCAGCTTTGTATTGCGCTGTGATCAGCTCAGGCTGTGGCAGACCATGAGAAAGTGAAGTATTGTGTGATGTTTGTTGTCTATGCCGTACAGTTTTTGAAGTGGGCAATAAAGTAGTTCAACTTAGAAGCTTAAAGTTAAGAAGCTGTTTGTTTAGCTGGCAAACAACATGCTATGCTGTTCAAGATGGGAAAATTATAGCTTTTTATCAGCTGAAGTGATGATTTTGTATTTGAGTTGGTGGATTTTAGCGGCAAATACACTCAGTCTGATATTTTGAAAAACGGCTAACACACATGTGTAACTAGTGTTATACAATAATCAGAGGTGCTGAATAAGAAGTATAAAAAGTTGCATTATAAAATTGCATCTGAATTCAAGATTTCAAAGCTTAAACAAATTAAACCCAAAAATACCAGATGACTTGTTAAGATTTACATAATTTGTTCTTCAAATGTTCTGAAATGTTGTCTCTCCATTATGGAGGTGAAGAATCCACATCAGCCTGACACACGGTTCACATTAGTCGTCTGACTTACCCAGGAAAGGTTAAGATAATGCCCAAAGTGGAAAAAATTGAGTTGTTAACTTCACACTGATTCTACACAGGATGGCCAACTATTGGTCACCCGGGGCGTCCAATGGCTGCCACTCAGAGCCTCTTTGCTCCAAACTTTCCATCTCATTTATTCCTCCTCTTCCTCTTCTTATACGCACAGATGTAGTGGGAACCTTCAATCAGCTTCATGATGACACAAGCTCTCCACTTCCATGCATCTCAGTCTCTGTCCAGCATGCCACCACACACACTTGCACACACACCTACACACACACACACTTGCACACACACACACACACACACACACACACACACACCAATAGACCAATGCAATTTGCCCAACTGGCAGACATCTGTTGATAATTATTGCCCAGTCTCAGCAGAGAACTTGTGATATTTAATATTTCCTCACCACTTGAACAAATAAGCTATAATAACTGCAAGGTACTTGACCACAGGGGTAGAGGAGATGTGCAGCATGAAAGGAACTGTGTGCTCTTTAGTTCAATCTGTGTTGTTTCCATAGTATTTTACCCTCGGCATATATACTGAAAAAAACCCCTTAAAAACCCACCACCCACC
>VUQH01023019.1:0-20996 GCA_015106775.1 Etroplus canarensis | reverse complement strand
TCTCTGACTCACACACACACAATCTGCACTACCTCAGTTGCTGCTACTGCACTTTCTTTCTTTCAGCGCTAGTGTCTTGTTCTTGTGTTTTCTTTTTTTTGCCTTTCTTGTGTACTGTTTTTGCATTGTAGGGTGTCCTTTGCATTGTTTACATTGTATTGCATTGTTGCAACTATTGCACATGTTGCACACATTGCACTTTATTTATTTATCTCTTTTTTAAAATCTTTTAAACTTAAATTTTTAACTGAAGAAATAAAAACTAGTCCTGTCTCTGTCACATGTCACATGTTTACATGTTTATATGTTGCACCAGGTCCTGGAGAAACACTATTTCATTTCACTATGTTCTGCGTCAGCTATATGTGGTTGAAATGACAATAAAGCTCTCTTGAATCTTGATCTTGAATCCACCACCAGGACCCAATGCTACGTCTACACCGCAATCCTAGTTCTTGACCAGCGCTAACCTAGCTCAAGACATTATCACACCATATAATAATAAACCTAATGACAGCATTTATGTATAGATGGCAGAGAGGCAGAGGAAAACACAAATTTTATGAGCATTACATTCTAGACCAATACTCTTGGAATGAGCAATTCTTGTGAAAATGGAAAAGTGTCCATACAAGGACAAATATGAGCTTGTGCATAATTTTGGTGAAGAATAGTGATCACTGTGTGCAAGTTTCACTAAAATCTGACCAAGAAGAGAAGAATCGCAATTGTTGTTAATTGTGGACGGATGTACAACTTCTTCTGGCGTTAGCTTGTCGGTCTTTCTGCTGAATGCGTCATTGTCCAAAAACATATAGACCTAACTGTATAAGCTATGTAGAGATACGTGGGACTGGCATGATCTTTCAGTGTTTTCCCCTACTTTAAGTGACTATATGCAAAGCTAATTTAATCCAGTGTCAAAATACAAAAATGTTCTTTTGCACTTTTAATTTTTCAAAATGAGATTATCTTGTGCTGCAGTTCATACCGTTTGAGTCGATCTTGCGTGGCCATCAGCTGCTCCTCAACAGCCATCCTCTGTTGAATCTCTTCATCTAGTCTGATGTATAGATAGAAGTTAAAAATCAGTATCTGTGTATCCCACCAGGTCATCTTCATATTTTTCTTAAGGTTTGAACCATGCGGTACCTCCGCTGTAGCTCTTTGACCTCAGCTATGTAGGTATGGCTCTGGAGCAGGCTGCTTCGCTCCTGAGGGGCTCCAGGAGCACTTAAAACTTCCTCTGTGCCCTGCAGAAAGTAATGGAATAGCAGAAATCATTCACATTAAATCTAACATCTGTACTTTTTGACTTGGTGATTTTAAAGTTTCTTTACACAGACTGTATATGAGAGATGAACATAGCCACAGACTAGTTAGTGAAGCCTCAGTTTTGAACCAGATGCCACGAGCAAGTGGTGAATTTGACCAAGAAACTGAGGGAAACTGCACACTCATAGGATGGCAACTTGTCAATCATATGGTAGGCATGTCCTAAATCATACCATGTTTTATCGTCATTTTTGACCAGAATTTACAATAAACATATAGTTTGTATTAAATAAGATTTTAAACTTGAAACTGAGCTCAGGCAAGTGTTTACTGAGGTCATGATTCTGGTGGGCAGTAACAGGATTTTCTCAGACTTCTATCCAATCTGACTTCTTCCTGAAAACTGAGGTGTTGCCTCCTGCTGGTCATTAGAAACAATGAACATGCTTTCACTTGGCCTTCACTTTTCACATCCAGAGGCTATGTGTGTTTATACTAAATTGCATGGAAGGCAAATAAAGACTCAATAGCTTGTGAATCTTTAGACACCTACCTCTCTCTGATACTGTTCCTGCTGGAGTTTGGGTTTATGAGCCTGGGCCTCTTCCAGCATGGCAGTGAGCTGTCGCAGTTGTTGGTCCCTTTCTGACAGTGTGGCGAGAGTCTGCTGCTTCAGCTGTTCTGCTTGAGCCATCCAATCAATACGCTCGAGTCTAAAGACAAAAAACATACCAAAAAAATTCAAGTCTATTTATGTCCTTTTCGGTAGCACTTTCTAACAATCACTGATAACTAAAGTTATATTAACAGTTCAAGAGTTTTTTCCCCATTATCAAACAATGAGATGATAACAATATCAGTTGACTGGTTGATCACTGATTTTTAAACCATGTATGAGCATTCGCTGGATTATTGTAACATTGCAATTGATGTTTGTAAGACTTATTTAAAGCATAGCTGGAGACTTTTATGCACTATGCACCTCAGCATTCGGTGACCCTACTCACTAGGGTGACTCATTAGTCACTTTGTTGCTGAGGTTCCTAAATGCTTCCACTTTGCAATGATACCACTTATAGCTAATTGTGGAATATCTAGGAGGGAAGAAATTTCGTGAACTGACTCGTTCGTAATACAATATGTTCAAATTTGCTGAGCTCTTTAGAATGATGCATTCTTTCACTAATTTTTATAAAGGCAGACTAGGTGCTTGATTTTATACACCTGTGGCAATGGGACTGAATGAAACACCTGAATTTGTTGATAAGAAGTGTGGAAAAATACTTGATACGAAAAAAATATTAAAATTTTTTTATCTGCAGATTTCATTAAAATGTCATTTTTTCTGTGCTTATCGGCTGTGGTACCTTATCTGTATCTTCTTCTACTAATTCTTCGTTCGGCTGTTCGTGTTAGGGGTCACCACAGCAGATTATCTGCCTCTATCTCACCCTATCCTTTCCATCCTCCTTTGTCTTTGGCCAACAGTAGCGGAGTTTCCATAAGTACCTAGTTGGCTAATGGCACCAGAGGTCGTTGTAAACCTGGGCGGCAACTGATCCAGTATGGAAGTCATATTGTGAATAATAATATGAATGAATAATAACATTAAAAATTATCACTGAACATTAACAAATTATTATCGTTAAACTATATATTAAGTTAAATATACTTTCATTTTACCATTTGGTACATGGTTGTCAAAGTATTACCCCATTTTTCTTTAAAAGCTACTAAAATCTGAATAAAAACTACTGTGCTGTGTTACCTGAGTGTTTCTGTTTCTTGCTTGCCCATTTTCACCACATTCTCTAGCTGTGCTATGACACCCAGCATGTCCTCGCACTTCTTCTTCTCCTCAAATAGCTCCTGGCTGACTTTAATCAGCTCTCCTGCTCCCAGCCGTGCCAGCTCTGACTTTTGGTTCTTCAGCTCAGACTCCTGGGCTTTAAGCTGCTCCAGCTGCACAGAAAGAAAATTGAGGAAAAATATGCTGAAATACTCTAAATGCCACCAGAATAACCATCCAAACAGGTCACTATCAATAGCTGTCACACTACACTACGCTCACTCACCAGCCGCTCCCTGTCATTCTGCAGGGCTTGTAGTGCATTCTTCAGCCCCCAGACTTCTCCAGTGGAGCCTCCAGGGCTGCTGTGTGCTATGTGGCCACCTGCCTTGTTCATCTCTTCAAGCTTCAGGCTCAATTCTTGGACCTTGTTTACTGCCTGGTCCCTGCTGTCCTGGAGGGAAGCCATGGCTTTAGCAAACGACTGATTCTCCTCTCTCAGTTGCTTTGTTGCCTCTTTCTCCTCCAGTAGTTTCTGTTCGACAGCCAGGAGGTCTTGGGCCAGCTCCGCCACCCTCTCCTGAGCACTCTCTGACTCTGTCCGCATCACTCCTCCCTCCCATCGTAGCTCCGCTAGTTCTTTTCTCTTGCTCTCCTGCTCTTGCCTCTCTCTCTGTAGAGTCTCCTCTAAATCCGTCACTTGCTCTCTTGCTGCCTGCAGCTGCTCCCTAAGCTTCTCAACTTCTGCACCGGGAGCATCCATCACCTGTGATGCTGGCCTCCTGTCAACAGCCTGACTAAGAGTCTCGCTCTCCACTCTGTGTACCACTTCTGTCTCTCTGACTCCGGTGAGGCCCTTTAACTGGGTTTCCAACTCCTCACGCTCCCTTTCTAAAGATGTAATACGCTGTCTCTGGGCTGCTAGAAGCTGTTTGTGCTGGGACTCCTTCATGCTTAAAACTTGGTTAAGTTCATCTCGATAGCCATAAAGCTGAGCAGACAGTTTGGCCTTTTCAGCATGCAGGTCGTCTCTCTGGACCAGCAGAGAGCGCAGCTCCTCCTTAAGGCTATTATTCTCCCCTGCCGCCTCTTGGATCAAACTATCCTTCTCCATCATTACCTGGGACAAAATACAGTTATTATAATGCACGCCAAAACAAGCTCTGTACATGTTATAGTATTAATTTATTTCACATTACCTGCAGGTGTTTCTCCTCCAGCTGCTTGTACATGTTGAGGACACCGTCTCTGTCATCCTGCAAAGAGCCCATGGCCTTTGTGAAAGAATCTAGCTTAGCTTTTCTGTTGTTGCTCTCTTCCTCAGCCTTTCGCAGTTTTTCTTCCAGATCCCGCACTTCTCGTCTTCTCTGCTCGAGCTCCTCCTCAGCTTCTCGTGCCCTGCTGTCGCCCTCCTTTCTGGCCTCCTCTGCAGCCTTTGAAATAAATGACACATGAATGGTGAGAAACTTCTTAACAATATTGAAAATTTCCCACAGGATTTCTCAGTAAATAAAGGCAGATAAATACCTGAGCAACAGCTTGCTCTTGCTCCCCCAGCATTTCCACTTCTCTCCTTTCTTTTTCATTTAGCTGAGTCTGCAAGCTCTCTGTCAGGGTTTTAGAAGATCGCAGGTCTGTCTCCAGTTGCTCCACGTTTAGACATAGTCGTCTCTCTTCTGCTTCCCTCTCCCTCAGCTCCAACCTGGCCTGGTCAACTTCACCCTGCAGCCTACCTACAGCCTCCTCCAGAGCCCGAGTTCTCTGAAGGAGACTCTCCATCTCATTCTTCAACGTGTGGGCTTCATTTTGTGCAGACTCCAACTCAGCTGTGGTTTGCTGAAGCTTCCTCTTCTCCTCCTCCAGTGCAGCTTGGCCTACTGTGACTTTCTTTTCTTCTTCTTCCAATCTTAGCTGCCAGTCCTTGTCTGCTTTCTCTAATCTATAAGAAAAAAACATGATACTGAGTTTTAGGCTAAAAAGTTAAACAATGTAATCAGGCAAACAGTCAAATTCAAATGAAGGTTTTTACCTTTCAACCGAACCTTGAAGTTCTTCTTTCAGTGCGGTTTCTTTCTGAAGCTGTTCCGTGAGCCCTTTGGCACGTGTTTCAGCCTCTCGAACTTCAGCCTCCTTTGCCTGCAGAGCACCATTAAAACGGCTCTCCCACTGCCGGGCTTCATCCAAAACCCTGTCCCGGTCATCTTGCAAGGAGGACATGCAGCGTGAGAAGGCAGCCAACCTGGCCAGAGACTCATCCAGACGAGCTTGCATCTCCTGGGCTCTTCTTTCTGCATCTTCTGCTATCTCTCTGGCCTCCAGAGTAGCTTCCTCCTCCTTCTCTCTTTCTCTGTATGCCTCCTCCAGTCTCAGTTCTACCTCCTTCAGTTCAGCTCCCAGCCTGAATCTCACAGAGTCCAGGGTTTCCTCTGCCTCAGCTTTCAACGCAGCCTCTTTCTGTTGGAAGCTCTGTTCGATAGTCTTTTTTGCAGCTAAGGCCTCGCTTGTCTGTTTCTGGGCCTCAGCTAGTTGGGATTTATAATTAGCTACCTCTGCTTCAGCTCTTTTCAGGTCCTCTAGAGATTTGGAAGCCTCTACTTGGGATTGTGTTAATTTGTTGTGGAGCTCATCGTGGCTGATCTGCAGCCCCTTAGCTTCTCTACCCAGTTCACTGATCCTTTCCTGGTATTGGATACAATCTTTCTGCAGCTGACGGACTTCCAGCTGTTTCTCCCTCAGCAGTTCCTCCAGTTGACGTGCTCTGCTCTGGCTGCCTTCTTTGACTCTCTGTGCAGATCTCAGCTGTTGCTCCAGCTCCCTCTGCTTACCAGACTCTGCTTCAGCTTCAGCTCTTTCTCGCTGGGCTTGCCTCATATCCTCTTCCAACCTGGCAGCTCTGTCCTTCTCACTCTGTGCCTCGGCTTCAAGTTCAGCTCGTTCCCTCTCCAACCTTTCAACCTCCCGCTGCAGTTCAGTGAGGTGCTCCCGATTCTCAGCTGCCTCTTGCTGGTAGCCAGCGATGCTCCCATTGAGCTGAGCCAACTGGTTCATCAGACGTTCTTCCAGGTTATCTTTTTCATTTTCAAGAGTTCTAAGTAGTTCTTTAAACTGGGTTTCTCTCTTTGAAGCCTCTTCAATTAGGCTCTTTTCTCTGTCTTTGCTTTCTTGAAGGTACTTCTCTAAAGAGACTGTAAGGCTCTCCTTCTCTTTACTCTCCTGAAGATCTCGCTCAAGAGAAGCTAGTTCAGCTTTGAGTTCAGCCTCTCTTTCCTGCCACAGTTCCCTCTCAGTGGTAACCGCGGCCTCAATTTCTCTCATTTTATTTTCTAATGTTTGAGCACTTGCACTCATTTCTGCTTTTTCTTTCTCTTCAGCAGGCTGTAATTGTGTTTCTGGTGCTGATACTGCAACTATTTGGACGTCTCGAGTCTCTTCTGGTGTTAGGGGTTTTTCTTTGTCCTCATACTGACTCGCAACACCCTCTGCTGTTGTCATACTTGTATTTGACTGCTGGGCAGTGACAACCTCTTCTACAACAGGTGTAGAGCTAAGTGGAGGAATGGAAATTTCATTGTCTTTTTCTCTCATTAGGGCAAGTTGTTCCCTCAAATCTTCAACCTGCTGCCCTAAAGAGTCTCTTTCTACCACTGTAGCATCGAGCTCAGCTTTCAAAGCTCCCAGCTCCTCTTGAAGCTGTTCAAGTTCAGTTTTGAGAGCCTTGTCCTCTCGTTTTATTACAGGCTTTTCCTGGAGCTCTCTGAGTCTCTCATTCTCTTCTTCTAATTCTAAGATTTTCTGCTGCTTTGTTTTGGCAAACTTTCTCATTTTGTCTTTCACTGAATCTACCTCCTTCTGTGCTTCCTCTGCCTGTCTTTCAGCTTCTTGCCTTGCTGCCTCATGAGTCCTGACCTTTGCTGCCAGCTCCTGTCTCTCCTGCCTTGCAGCCTCCAGAACTCGTCTCACTCGCTCTGCCTCATCGCTTACATTTTCATAAGACTTGAGCAGAGTCTCATACTCATCCTTCATGGTTTGAACCTTCTCCTCCCATTCTCTGCATGTTTTGGTTGCTTCTTCTTTTGCCAGCTCAACTTCCTTCTTACAGGCATCTTTCTCACTGAGTATGCCTTCCATAGCCAGCTTGAGGCTCTCACATGAGGATCCTAAACTTTGGTTTTCCAGTAATGTCCGATCAACCTCTTCGATCAGTCGAACTCTTTCAGCTCTTAGCTTCTCCAGCTCATCTTCAGCAGATTTCATTTTCTCCTGCAGCTCAGCTATAAACTTCTCAGTTGAAGCAAGCTGCTCCTTCTGGGTTTTGTTCTCTTTGAGGGCCTCTTTGCGAGAGATCAGTGCAGCCTGAAGCCTTCGCTGTAGCTGTTGGATCTTTTCCTCACTGTCTTTGTCATCTTCTTGCTTCTGTGGAACCTCAGCCTCTAACCTTTGTGTCTTTTCTTTTTCAGCCTTTAGTTCGTCCTGTAAAGAAGCAATCAGCTGATCCTTCTGGGCCACTGTGTCTTGCATTGAATGTATGTGTGAGTTCTGCTCACTCAGCTGCTGACTAAGCTCCATTATTTCATGGTTCTTACTGTCAAGAAACTGCTTGAAGCTGTCAACTTCACCCTGAAGAGCTGCAATGGAAGATGAAGAATCTGCAGATGCTGCTTTAGCTGAAGCTTCCATCTCTGCTTTTAGGGCTTCCGCGTAAGACTCAGCTTGTCGGTGCTTTTCTCTGAGATCATTAACTTCTGCAGAAAGTGCATCAATCTGCCTTTCCTTTTCTCTTAGTGCTTGCAGATCTTTGCCCATTTCCAATAATTCAGCCTCTTTCTGTAACAGACTGGTCTGGGTTTCCTGTAGTTGCCTTTCGAGTTCTGTGTTTGCTGTTCGTATAATCTGGATCTCCTCTCTGAGAGCTTTCAGAGATTCCTCCATTTGTGCAGACAGGATGTCAGATGGCTCTGCATGTGGCTGGCTTGGATCACTGGACTGTGGTTGTGATGAATCTGGCTCAGATGACGCAAAATCCACCCAGTCCTCCTGGACCCAATCATTCCCTGCCGGCTTCTCCAAATTTTCAACCATGTGCTTTGGTTCTGGATCCTTTCTTTCAGTGCTCTCCTTTGCTTCTACTTCTCTCAGTTTTGTGAGAAGAACTTCTCGTTCACTGCTCTGCACCTCAAAGCGCTCCATAAGCTCGCTGTACTCCTCTTTCTGCTGCTTCAGCTGTTCACGGTGGTGTCTATCTTTTTCCTTTGCTTTGCGAATAGTTTCTTTGCGAGACTCTTGCACTTCTTGAATCTTCTTCTGAAGCGTTTCACACTCTACTTCAAGAGAGACCACTTGAGACTGTAATGCAGTTGTTTCAGGAGAAATCTCAGTCTGCTGAGAGGTTTCAGCTTCTTCACTTAGCTTTCTGTTCATAGCCAGTGTCTCAGCGAGAACTTGATCCTGTTGGCTTATTTTCTGCTCAAGAGTCTCAACTGTTTCTTCTTTAGATCTTAAAGCTTGCTCAAGCTGCATGAGTTTAGCCTCCATCTCCTGAATCTTGTGTCCTTCAGATTTTTTGGGGATATCTCCAGTTGCTGCTTCATCCTTCTCTTTCCATTTCTTTGCTTCCATCTCAAAGTCAGTAACCTTCTTCATGAGCTCTTTTCGCTGCACAAGTGCTGCCTGCAACTTTTTCTTTGTGTTTGTCAGCTGCTTTTCCAATACTTCTTTCTCCTGTCGTAAATTAGCAACTTCATCATCTACATGAGCAGTTGAGTCTTCAGTAGTTGTTTGCTGTTTCTCATGTTTAAGCTTCTCAAGTTCCACTATCTGCTCCTTCAGTTTACTGAGTTCACTGTCAATCTGGAACTTTTCTTCTTCTGTTTGAAGGAGTTTAGCTGACATGCTGTCATTAAGCTCCATCATCTCTTGCTCTTTCTGGCTGAGACGAAGCTGTAGCTCACTAATCTCAGAGTCCTTCTTTAACAAAGACTCATTGTTGAGATCTGATGTCTGGGAGTATTCCAATACACTGCTTTCCATTTCTTGAAGCCTCCTTTCAAGCTCAGAGGAGAGGAGCTCTCTTTCCTCCAGTTGTGCACTGAGCATCCTGGCCTGACCCTCCTGCTCAGAGAGCGCATGGTGGGCTGTTTCGAGATCTGTCTGCAAAGCCTGGATCTGATGCTCCTTGGTTTTATTTTCAGTGTTTAAAATGTCTATCTGATCTTCTAGCAGCTGAATTTCGACATTCTGCTTCTTCACCACAGAGCTGCTTTGCTGGGAATATTTATCCAGCTCTGCTTTGGCTGATTTGAGCTCTTCCGCAAAACTGGCAGCTTTAGACTCAGCTTCTTCTTTGGCAGCAGTTAGGGATAGGGTTTCCTCTTCCAGACTTGTAATTTTCTCATGTGACTCTGCAGCTGCCTCTTTGAGCCGCTGCAGCTCAGCTAAAAGTTCACTGTACCTCTTCTGGAGTTCCTCAGCTAAGGCCTGAGCAAACACCTGACCAGAGTGCACATTAGCTTCTATGGAGGAGGAACTCTGCTGACTTACATGAACTTCAACTGTCTCTCTGATGACCAGAGAGGAAGATTCAACTTGAATTGTCGAGGCTTCCTGCTCCATGCTTGTCGCCACCCATGACTGGCCAAAGTCCTGCAGGACGGGGGACCATTCCTGACCTCCATCTTGATTCACAGCTTCCAGAAGAGTCCAGCTGCTGTGAGCCACCTCTGAATCACTACTGGTGACCATTTCATCAGAGGAGGTGCCTTTGGATTCTTCTGGGGACTCAGACTGATTTCCTATTAACTCTGGGCTACTCTCATTCTCAGCAGACACAGAGAGAACAGAGGTGTCCTCAGCCACTAAGGTGGTCTCTTCTTCTTGTGTGTCCTCCACAAAGTCAGACAGGGCTGCAGAGCTATCAAGGGTAGCTGTACTGATATCCTGACCCTGATCTGGGGTCTGATCATGGTTTTCATTTGATGCAACCTCACTGGAGCTGGGCTTCGTAGCCAGTATGAAGGATTCTCGCAAGGCCACCAGCTCATTCTCTTTCTCTAATAGCTGCTGTTCCAGGGCCAGGATGTGTGCTGTGAAGTAAAATTAAATTAAAAAACATATTTTATGTCAACAGAAAATTAAAAAATGTCTAAAATAAGGAGTAACAACTCTAAAACAAGTGGAAGTACGCAGCCTAAGAACAAAAGAGGGTGTGTGCTGCTGCAAATAATGCTGTTCAAAGTTCAAAAAGATTGTTTGGCATTCAAAAAATTAATATATAACCTGGCAAATAAACCACATGAAGTGAATTTTTATTATCTTAGATAGCCTAGTCCAGAAGTGTCAAATATATGGCCCATGGCAAAGGAACAAAAGGTTCAATCAAGCCCATTGAATGGCTTTGCAGAGTGTGCAAATTGCAGAAAAGGAGGACATAATTTTTAAGACTTTTCACTGTTTTGGAAGTCATTAAAAGTGGATCATGTCATAAAAATGGCTGTTCAAACTTTTTAAATCTATCCAAGCCAAAGATCTGAATCATTGTCAGTTTTATAGCCTTCTTACTGTTACCCCACACTGAAATAGGGTGGGTAAGCCGAGGAGCTGTGCTGACACCTTTCTTAAATTCACAGCAGTAGAGACAGCAGACTCAATGTTGAAAAAAGGACACATATTCTTGAAATCAAAATTATTTTTCTTAAAACGTGTGGGACCTTTGGTGGTTCATTAATTGTGAGCATTTTAAGAACACACATATTTACAGAAAAGTAGGGTATTTAGAGGGTTTTTTAGGTTATTGTGCAGTGATTCTCTTGAGACCAAACAATGCTGTATGTGCCAAACGAACTATAATGAATCTGACCAGAACTGTACACAGAAGGTTAAGCACAGCCTCAATTTAGTGGTTCTTAAAATATGACTTTTCCAGTAATGCAGACTAAAAGACCAAAACATGGAAACTTTCATTAAATTAAGATTTGTTCTGATTTTTTAAAAATATATTGTTCAATTACTTACATGATATTTTAAAGAATTTTGAAATTAGCCAAGCATATACAAGAACATTAAAAAAGTTTGTCCAAATTTGTTAAGAAAATTAAAACCCAAATTTTATCCCCATTTCTACACACACTCACATCATAAAGCCAAAAACACACAGAGGAATTATGTTCTGTTTTTGGAAATGGATTATAACGTTTTATACAGATTTTACCTCATTGTGTTTGATTCTGTCTCCAAATAAAATAGGTAAATCTATTTTAGGAGTCTTATTGTACCTTTTTCAGTTTCAGATGAATCCTGTGATGGTTCAGCTATATGACGTGTTTCCGAAATCTGCAAGAACAACAAAAAAAAGATAAAGGAACGTCAATAAAAGTTAAGAAATGCCACTACATTGGTCCTATGATGCAAAACACAACATCAAAAATGAAAACAAGATGATTTTTCATACTACAGGAAATGCAGAATGGGAGGGACAAAGGTTACTGTGTGTATACTGATTTTAGCCCAAGTCTGAAAGAATGAAGGAGGAGATTGGGGTTATATTTTGACAAAAGTTTTTATTGTTGCGCTTCGGACCTCAAGCCTCCCCTATTAACCTAATGATTTATATTTTTCATCATTTCAAAATGAAGTTCAAAGATGCTTTAAATAAAATTTTAACAAGCTAAAACCTTTCAGCAATATAATTAAATAAAATCAGACCACTAAAGGTGCAGAGAGTGAAACATAAGATACAGAGAATGAAATAAACAGAACAAAATCTTTAATAAAAATGTTTTTAAAAAGTGATACAGAACATCTCTAAGACTGCTCTCCCTGTTTAAAACCATCAGCAGCACACTGTATGTGCCTGCAATGTGAAGGTCAGCTCAGTCACTCATACCACAGCATATCCGTGCAGAAGGGATTAGACAAAGTTCCTCACACTGAGATGAAGTCTAGTCTGTCTGCTCTATAACCCTCTTCCTGTTCTGTCCTGTCTGAGACAGATCACCTGTCCAGACAGAAGTTGTGACCCTGGAGGACAGGTGTAGCAGATAAAGTCAGTCTGACTGACCTGCTCTCAGAATGAAGGGTGACTACGCAAACTGTGTTTTAATGACATTAACAAATGACACAGTTGTCTGAGTTTGTAGAAGTATGTAACTTTTTATACCTCAGGTTGTACTGAGTCACTACCCCCACATCTTCCACTTCAACACTTTTTGAATTATAAACACAGACATGGCATAAAAGAACCAAGAAGCTTTGCGACGATAATAAAGCTTGCAGGTTATCACAGAGCTTATCTGTGATAACCTGATGTTCAAATGTATCAAGTGAAACAAGCTACTTATATTCTTTGTAAAACAGGTAAGCATATTCAAACACTTTCCTCTGAGTGTTTAAGCACTAAATTTTGAGATGCCATTTATAACACCCACTTTGTATCTGTATCATATATCTTGTTCAGTTCACTCATACAAGTAGTAGAAGCAGCTAATCTCCAGGGCTGGAAAATGAACTTGTAGCTGAAATGCCAAAAACTGCAGTTCCTCTAATGGATACTTAAGGCTGGCTACAAAAGCGAGGTTATCCACACAGATAGCCAACATTAGAACAGAAATAAACATGTTTACAGCCTGGTACAAAAACTGTTTTGGTACTTGTAGGCAATTTTCCCCCTCATAACAACCGCACTTGGGGTGAATTTATCTACAACTTCCTTTTAAATTTCATTAAAGCTTACAATGGACCTACTATGCTCATGTTTAGCAGTATAGTATTACTTTGGACTGTACTGGGTGGCTATGAAATATTTAGTTTAGAATAATCCCTATTTAACTTATTCCGGGCCTTGGTGCAGTCCCTCAGTTCATCCTCTGACTGAGACAAGTTTATTTAGCTCCTTTCCCTTTAAGTCAACTTTTTCCTGATAAGCTACTCATCTCAAACAGAAGGTCTGAACAGCAGGTGGAGCCACCTTTCTAAACTCAAGCGTCTTTTGGATCATACATATACCAACCTCATTATTTGAAACTTTGACATGGTTTAATTAAAGTATACCACATTATAACAGTATATAAACACAAAAGATCCACTTTAAAGTTAGGTGGACTGCAGCTTTGAGTGATAGTGGGTGCTGAGACAGCCACAGCTAGTTGTCAATTGGGAGTTGGTGAACTGGACCTTTAGACCAGGTTTGTGGTTTCGGGAAATTCTGGAGCATTTTTCAAGGAGCAGATATAGCTTTCTCTGATGCATATCAATAACAAGAATAATTTGCTCAACCAGCTATTCTTTCTGGTGCAGACTAGCAATGGCACACTGCCAACTAACAGGATGTCCAAGAAGTCTGTGCTCCAGTTCTGGTGAGTGAAATTTCAGTGATTTGTTGTCTGTTATAAGGCTGTAATGATTCATCAAGTAACTTGAATAATTTGATTACAAAACACTGAACCATGGGCTCACCTTGTGGGGTTGTGCGTTACGCTGCTGTAGATAAAGTCGGTAAATATACTCAACACGCATATTCCGATCAATAAAAATGATTGGCACAACCTGGTCACGTCACACTCAGCTCTTGTTGTGGGCTGAAAGGTGGTTTTCAGTTTATTTGGGCAACCTCTCCACAGTAACAAGCAGAGAGCACAGTGAAAAAGGAAAATGCATAACTGATAGCTAAACTTTGTCTTCATGTTTGAAAACACTTCAGATCGCATTTTAATGAGATGAAACCCAAAGTGTTCACAAGTGATCACATGTGCTGCCTGGATGGACAGCTACAACACAAGGTGGTGATGGGTGGAAAACACAGCAGAGATGTATACGCTGGTGAGATCAACTGCTGATCACTCAGAAAGTATTAAATGAGTAAAACACTTTGGATTGCGTCTCTCATTAAAACATGATTTACTGCTCTCTGCTTGTTATAGCAAAGTGGCTGCCCAAATAAACTTCAAACCACCTCTTCAGCCCACAGAAAGAGCCTTCTAACGTGTGGTGACGTGACTGGATATTGCTGCTGTGTGTCTGTATGTTTACCGGCTTAAAACACAGTGGCGCACAGCGCAATCACATGAGGTGAGTCCACAGCTCGGCGTTTTGTAATTGAATTATTCAACTGACTTGATGAATCACTGCAGCCCTAGTCTGTTACTTAGCACAACTTAGCCGGCATCTTTGTCTGTACGGTGCACCCATACAATCTAACCAAGTTAGGTAGTCCAAAAATGGTCACTTCCTTAATGAGTCCACAGACTTAAGGTGATACAATGGCTATGTTCCTCTTTTATATACAGTCTATGGTTATTACTATGATTCTGTTTATTTTCAGCTCAGTTTTATGTATATACCACTAATTCACAACAACAGTCATCTCAAGGAGTTTTGTGCTCTAAGGTCCCAGTAATCACAATAATCATACAGTCTCCTATTAGCAAGCATGTGGTTACAGTGGAAAGGAAGAACACCCTTTTTAACAGGGAGAGACCTCCAGCAGAATCAGGCTCAGGTAGGAGCACCCATCTGGCCAACTTTGCTAAGAGTGAAAGTTGCTCATGTACTTTTGTACTGACCATTAAAATCTGCTGCTCCAGTTGCTGTATCTTGGCGTTGGCCTCCCCCTGTTCTATAGTTTTTCTTTCCAGTTGTTCTGTAAATAAGATGTTTATATTAATCAGTTCCTGACAAAAAGATTATGATTGACATAAATTTACTGAATCCCATAAACAGACATCCAGATAAATATTCATACCCTGAACAGTTTCCATGGTGTTGGTGAGCTGGGTACATCGTTCTTCACTTTTACTGCATTTGTCTTTCAGCCTTGTCAGTCGTGTTTCAATAGAGTGCACAGTGTCCAGGAGGTGGGAAAAGTCAGCAGGGATGGGGACTTCCTCTGGCATAGTTTCAACAGCCAAAGATTGTAAATGTTTCCAAATTTCAGCCAAGAGCTCACCGTTCTTCTGGATATCTTCCTGTTCCTCCCTGAGGGAAGCTAGCTCTTTCTGCAGTTTTTCAACTTCAGATTTTTCCCTCTCTGAGATGTCCTGCCTGGCGTGGACAGCTGCGGACTCTGCCTCTCTCACTGATGCAAGTTCGCCTTCAAGCCGAGCAATTTCTGCCCTGTCTCGCTCACTTGCTTGGACGGCTGCAAGCTCAGCCTCTTTCGTCAGTGTCAGCTCTGTTTCCAGTCTGGCAACTTCCATCTTCTCTTTCTCGAGCGCCTCCTGACTGGCACGCTCTGCTTCTTTCAGGGAGGACAGCTCACTGTCCTGCCTTGCCACCTCCGTTCTCTCTCTTTCCAGGGCCTCCAAGCTGGCTCGGAGGCCTGCGAGTTCTGCATCAGCCCTGCTCGTTTGTTCAGCCCACTGCTGCCGCTCCTCCTCCCTCAGCTTGATGGTCTCCGCCAGCTCCTGCTCCATCTGCCGGAACTGAGCAGTCAGGATCTGAGCAGAGAAAGAAACTATATGTGTGGGTGTGTTTTATGTGACTCAGAAAAACAATGCATAACGACATGTCGTCTAGATGTAGGGCGTGTCTTGTTTGAACAGTTTTTCATTAGAGGCATCTGCAAATAGCTTTCAAGATGCAGAACAATCTCCAAACCAACATGCTATTAGCAGCTGAAGAGCTATCCAGTCCAACAGGCTCTGTACCTGTTTCTGCTGATCAGCACTGCTCACTTCCTGCTGCAGCATTTCCAGCACCTGGGAACGAGAGTTTAGGGCCTCTTCGAGCTCTTCACAGCGCTGCTGAGATGCATGCAGGGCCTAAGAAAAACAAAATAAAACACAGAGTGTAAGGCACTGTTGACCTATATTTAAAGTATGGCAATTATTTGCACATTTACTGCCTCATGAACTGAAAGTGTTTTGTGTTTATGCCCTGAGGTAAATAAAATAATTTGCAATTTAACAAACTTTATGTAAATACTTGTCCTTCATAATAAACATCAGTCCAAATAATACTAAAAATAAAGCACTATTTGTAGTTTGTGGAGAATTTTTGGTCTGTTTTGAGTTTAATGATAAAGGGAATATAACTCTCTAATGACATATGGGTTTTGAGTGATACAAATAAATAAATAAAATCAGAAAAATAAAGTCAGGCACATAAAGATAAGAACCCATGTTAGATCAAATAAGGGTATTTTAAAATGTTGTTTTATTTATTCACTTTTGTGGCTTGTTATCAAACAGCTGCATGGAGCAAATGGTCCAAGACTGAATCAGTATCAAGCTATAGTAAGGATCAAGCTTTTGGTACAGCAGTTCATTAAAAATTTCTGTACAACATATACAATATTTTGCGGTATCTGTACCATTTTAAGCAATTAATTGGGGCTTTTACCTGCAAATCTGATTAGTTTGCACTTGAAAAAGATGTGATGAGTAGTTAGATTTTGTTTGTTGATTCATTTGAATTTGGATTAGACCATATTTTATGTAATTTGAAAGTATTAAGAAGCAGAAAAATAACATTTGAGACTTTGAGAAAAAAGTTAAATATCTGTACAGACTCTGAGTGGAATCAGTCAGCTATTAATGAAGAAACTACCACTTAATTTGTTAGGCATAATCAAGAGACACAGGATCTTTTACCTTCTGGAGTTCACCGTCATTCTGAGACTGCGCCGTGACCTTTAGCAGCTCCTCTTCATGTTTCTGAATCTGTTCCTGGAAACGCACATCCTTCTCACAGACCACAGCCTGCAGCATCTGCAGCTGAAAATAAAAGCCCAAAAATTCCTTCAGGAAGTGCACTCTCATGTAATTTAAATTCTGTACCTATCAGAAGACATGCTGTGTCACCTGTTCTGCATGAGTGTACTCTTTCTCTTGAAGGAGCTGTTCAGAGGCCTGAAGTCGCTCTTTAAGCTCCCGACTGTTGGCTTTTTCCTCACTCAGTTTGTTCTTCAGCTCTTGGAGCTCCTCCTCGACTGCAACACTGGCTCCAGTGAAAGAGCTGTCTGGACTCTGCAGCAGACAAAACAGAAGCTCAGGTCAGATTAAAGAAAAAAAGGGCTTCAGCATTATTGGCAGCTTGCGGTCAACCAGCAGCATATCTTTGTCTAGACATACAATAAATAAATTAATGTAGTTTCTTTTTGCAAGTACCTTAGACTTAAAGATGCCAGGTATTACTCTACACTTAACTACCAAGAAGAAACAAATTGTCTCAGGATTCTTGTAGTAAAATCCAGACAATGTTTAGCCTGATTAAAACTCACTGTTGTTCCTCCTTGTCCTTTCAGATCAGTAATCTGTTTGTTGAGTGATGCCATCTTGGCTTTGGCCTGCAGCTTGAGTTTGGTGAAGCGGGCCTCAGCTTCTTCTCTCTCATTCTGCAATATGAAGCAAAATAACACTAAAATTTATAGTGAACAAACTGTTGTAATGACTCAGTGATAGCACAAACACACAGGATTATTCACCTTGAGCTGTGCATCTTTGTTAGTCAGCTCAGTGTCCTTTTGGTGGAGCTGGGTGTCTTTGTCTCGGATGAGCTCCTTCAGCTGGATCACCAGCTGTTCCAGGTGGGCCAGCCTCTCCATGGCATCCTCCGGTACCTCAGACTCCACTGGAGCATGGCCCTCATCAGCAGGGAGCTGAGGTACCAGCGTGCCCTGTACATGAAAACAAATACAGATCATTTTACTTGTCATGGTTGGTCCTGCATGGTCTGCAACACACTGACGTGAAGGTGCTTTGAAAAGTCCAGGGAAGTAACTGCAATGAAATGTAGACTCATATAAGAGAGAAAGAGAATATCTGGTTCTGACAAGTCGATGAAAACAGCTTGTTTTAGTTTGAGTGCCCTTAGCACTAAATCCGTGACAAAAACTGGGGATGAAAAAGGTTTCCATGAATATACACGCACTCTGGAGCCTAAAGACTAGTGCCATCATGATGTTTTGGATCAGTGGATGTTAATTTCTTTTATGGCACATCTTGAATATAAAGCAGTTTGAGCCATTTCTCAGCAGACATATGCCTAACTATTTCTTCAAGAGACTGAAGACAAGCAAATGCTTCTTTTAATTATCTGTTTCTCCATTAAAGGAATGATTTACCCAACAAAAAAATTGATGTATTTAAAAGCTGAGGACACAGTTGGCGCAAAAGCCTTTTATTATACGCTGTTAAAATTTATGTGTTGCTCTCCTACCTGCTGCTCTCCATCTGGGCCCTCCTCTCCAGAGAGCTCCTGGAGGACTGTGGCCAGACGGCTGAACATAAAGATGGCACTGTGATAGCAAAAAATAAATAAAAAAATCATGGCCTTGAGGCTTCAACATATTTTTGCAGCTGACAGTTTTTGCATGTCCTACATCAATGTTCAGCCTCAGTGCAACTTCACCTGTAAGAAATATTTACATTTTCTGTGGGATTAATGCATGAGATTTATAATTCTTATATAACACACAGCTCAATGCTAAAACGTGCTCTGTAAAGGCGTGAATCTAAACATATTGATTTTACTTTTACTTGTGCATGTGAAGGCAGCAGAAAGCAGAGTATATGCATTTAAAGTTCATAACTGGCCCGGGAAAAAGAGCAACTTACAAATGAATCCCTTTTCACAGAGACAGGGTTGTCATGAGGTATGAAAATATGATTCAAGGCTTCAGATTTAAATGGTCGAGGTTAAACTTCAGTCTTAACACTTGTGCAAAAATGGTCACAAAGTTTTAAAAATAGTTAAAATTTTGTAACTCTAACAGCTGGTCTAATGCCTTCCTTGGGTTCTAAAGCAACAATTAAAATGTCAGTAAATGCCTTCTGGTTGTTTTGTCAGCTTTGTCAGTCATTTTAGAGACATATCAAGATGTGATAAAACACCAGTTTACTGGAAAAACCATGTGCTCCAGGAAACACTGCAGGGCATTTTTTCATAGTTTCATGTATTTTATTGATGATTGGAAAAGTTTGTTTTAATCTTTCACCCACTTTTTCCTGGCAAACAATTAAAGTTCTTGAGCTTTTTTATTTCTAAGTATTCAGCCAATGTAAGATTGATGTGACACAACAGCTAAATATCAGCCAATGAGTGCCCTCCTATTTACACCAATATCAACAGGGCCAATACTGGGATGAAGTATTGGTATGCAGCCTTCTACTACTTTTTACAGAACAAAATGATTCAATGAGAATACAATCTGCAGAATAATTGATTATGAAATTAGTGAAATAGTAATAAATGGCAGAATAATTGTATAACAGTTTCTCTGAGTCAATCACAACTTCAAACATGTTATTGTGATAAAACTGTGAGACAAGCATAAAATATTTATATTTAGGTTGAAGTAGGCACATTTTAGGCAATTTTGCCTGAAAAATCGCAAACCTCATTACTAGAAAACTTGGGGTATCTTACAAAATGCAATAAAAACAAAAATCTACATTCATTTAACTGCCAAAAGTACAAAGAAAGATTTTTAAGTAGTTTTACTGAACAACTTAATTGTATGCTGTAAATATACACATATTTAGAAACTGATGGCTGCAATAGCCTCAACAAAAGTTGGCACAGAGACATATTTAATATTGTGTTGCTTTTTCTTTTAACAAACTGAGAATACTAATTGTTGTAGTTTCACAACTGGAAATCCCGTCCTTTCTTGTTTGATACAACACTTCAGCTGCTCAACAGTTTGTGGTCTGTTGTCTGATTCTCCTCTTCATGACGTACCATACATTTTAGATAGGAGATAGATCTGGACTGGCAGCAGGCCAGTCAAGCAAACATGCTCTGTGTCTACGAAACCACACTGGTGTAGCCCGTGCAGGATGTAGTCTGGTATTGTCTTGCTGAAATAAGTGTGGTTGTCCCAGTACGCTTAAGAGTCAATGATACCTTCATATACATGCAACTGAGTGATGCACACTCATACCATCACAGAGATTGGCTTTTGCACCTTTCATCAATAACAATCTGGATGGTTGTTTTCATCTTTGAAATGGAGAACTTGACGCCCAAGTTTTTACAAAAACGAGCTGAAACATGGACTCATCCGACCACAGCACATGGTCCCCCAGTTTTCAGTTCATCTGAAATTAGCTCAGGCCCACAGAACTCAGTGGTGTTTCTGTGCAGAGTTGATGTATGGCTTCCTCCTTGTGTAATGCAGTTTCAAGCTGCATTTCTGGATGCAGAGATAGATTGTATTAATATGATAATGTGTTTACAATTGCTTGTCAGAGTACCCCAGAGTCTAGGTGGCTATATTTGTCAAAAGAGCATGATGGTTTGTTTGGGTGTGTCACCTGAGGGCATGAAGATTACATGAATTCAGCAGTCGGTTGCCCTTTATGCACTGAGATATTTCCAAATTCTCTGAATCTTTTCAAAATATTAAGCACTGCGATGCTGAAAGCTCTACAGTCTTGAATCTAGAAATGATTATTTGGAACTGACTAACGTCCCCGGAAGCGTGGTGGTTTGTGCATTTGCCTTATGAAATTTTTGATGGCTGCTATTTTAATTCTCAGTCACGATACCTCACCGGCTCCCAGTTAGCCTGGTTAATGTGAAGTCTTTTCAATCTTAATTTAAATCTGTCCCAACTGTTTTTGAGTATGTTATAGCCATCAAATTCTAAATTCTTCTTCTTTCAGTTCCTCCCAGTAGTGGTTGCCAGAGTGGATCACCTGCCTCCACCTCACCCTATCCCTTGCATCTTCTTCTATCACACCAACCCTCTGCATGTTCTCCTTCACTACATCCGTGAACCTTCTCTGTGGTCTGTCTCTTCTCTTCCTTCCTTCAGTTCCATCTTCAACAGTCTTTGTCCAATATATCCACTTTTCCTCCTCTGAACATGTCCAAACCATACATCATAGCAGGTCTCACTACCGTCTTGTAAACCTTCCATTTCACTCTTGCTGTTATCCTCCTGTCCCAAAACACCCCTGACACTCACCTTCATCCACTCCACCCTGCCTGCACTCTT
>VUQH01023018.1:1971-12813 GCA_015106775.1 Etroplus canarensis | reverse complement strand
CGCTCTGCTAGCACGCTGCCGTGCCAGCTAATGTGATGTCTTCTCTTGTTAGCTGTCACCGCTGTGGGAGTGCTGTTCACATGACAGCGTGTGCTCGCTAGCATCGCTGTTAGCCTCCTGCTGGTGTCAGCTTAGATTTGTAAGTGACTAGGTGAGCAGCAGTGTGAGAGAGGCAGGGTGTCTGTGTACTGGAAGCTTTGGATGATGTAATATATCCCCTTTAAGAATTTTAAAACCTTTCTAAGTGCGTCATTATTTGCTACACTGCTATTAAAAAAGATGCAAAAGATGAAAAAATACTAAAAATGTGGGGTCTAGGAGTGCTTTGTCAGCTGGTGCTTTACACTATATGAATAAGAGCACTGGGCTACACCTCTTAATCAATGAATTCAGGTGTTTCACTGAGTTTCATTGCCACAGGGTATAAAATCAAGCAGCTAGCCATGCAGACTCTCTTTGTGAAAGAACAGGTCACTGAAGAGGTCACTCGATCCCAGCCTCATACTGCAATAGATGCCACCACTGCAACACGTCAGCAAGTGCAAGTGCATTTCTTCCTTCCCAGAAATTCCATGACATTATTCCAATGTGGAAACGTTTAGGAACCACAGCAACTCAGCCACAAAGTGGCACACCACGTGAAGTTCCACAGTGGGGCTGCAGGGTACTGAGGGGCGCAGTACGAAACGTCTCTAACACTCTGATGACTCAGTAACTGCAGAGTTCCAAACCTCCTTTGGCATTAAAATCTGCACAAAAGCGGTGTGCTGAGAGCTTCATGGCACGGGTTTCCATGGCTGAGCAGCTGTATGCAAGCCTTACATCACTGAGCACAATGCAAAGCATCAGCTGGGGTGGTGTAAAGCATGCTGCCACTGGACTCTGAAGCAGTGGAAACATGTTCTGTGGGGTGATGAACCACACTTCTCTAACTGGCAGTCTGATGGATGAGGAGGGGTAATGCCATAGGTTTCTTTTCAGGGGTTGGCCTTGGCATCATAGTTCAGTTGAAGGGAAATCTAAATGCTTCAGCTTAACAAGAAATTTTGGACGATTCTATGTTTCCAGGTTTGCATGAATGCTTTGGGGAAGGACCTTTTTCTGTTCTAGCATCACTGTGTCCCGTTGCACAAAGTAAGGTCCATAAAGGCATGGCTGGATGTGTTTGGCGTGAAAGAACCTGACTGGCCCAAACAGAGCCCTGACCTCAACCCCATCCAGCACCTTTTGGATGCATTACAATGAAAATTGCAAGCCAGGCCCTCCTACCCAACATCAGTCATCTATCATATGCTTTCTCAAGATCCACAAAGACACAGTGCAACTCCTTCTGACCTTCTCTATACTTCTCCATCAACACTCTCAAAGCAGCATCTGTTCTACTCTTTCTCAGCATGAAGCCATACTGCTGCTCGCTGATGGTCACCTCTCTTCTTAGCCTAGCTTCAACAACTCTCTCCCATATCTTCGTGGTATGGCTCATCAACTTGATGAGCTTCCACTCGTTACCCAAAGAGTGGAAGCTGTTATAGACGCAAAGGGGGAGACTAACTATAATGTATAGCTGTAGAATGAGATGTCATAAACACTCCTGTAGATGTAATGGGAAGGTGTCCCAATACTTTAGTGTAGTCTTTTGAACAGCTGGCTGATTAAATTCAAGAGATTTCCTAAAACCACATAAACCTTAAGAATATAAAAAAATCACTGTAATTGTTCTCAGTACATACTTCTCTGAGCCACACTGAGCCTAAGTGAGTGGTAGTGATTTTAGTTGCATATATAAGGATTTCTTTAAGACAAAGATGTACACCTAGACACTTAAGTGATGATGCGTTGACCTAGTTTCCAGGTCCCCGCCTCCACTGTGCTTCAGTGCTCCTTGTTTGTTTATTTTATTTTGTTGAATCCTAAAAAAAAAAAAATTGCAGTAGTCATTCGATCCCTCTGCCTTTACACAATCCATGCAGAGAACACTTTAAAGCAAAGCTTTTAAAACCCACACTGCGGCTTCTGGGCTCACGGTATGCTGGACACCGCCATTTTAACGCTCCTGATGACTCACTGGCCAATCAAGATTTCAGTGCAGCAGTCAATCTTTGGATGACAACTTTTTGGTGGCAAATTAGGAACCACACAGCAACAGGTGATGATGCACGCCAGACGCCCCCTCTTGGCTCCAGTCTCGTCTATTTTGAGTATCTTCTATCTAACCATACTTGCAGTACTTACAGGTGCTAGACCTCACTGACTGGCCACCAACACAACTTATTTAGAGCACTGTACCCCTCGTTCTAAAAAGATCTAAAAGACATTACCCTAAAAATACCTCTGTAGCTAGCCATAGGGTGGTATATGATTCGCTAACAAATGAAAACCTTCATCTAGATCTTTAAATAATAACAAGAACGTCAGTGATGGCGTAGGTCATCTGGCTCACAATGTGTCACAAGTCAGAGGTTGCTGTAATGTGTCGAGTACAGAAAGAAAGTGGTTCTCTTCCGTAGCTCGCTGTAGTGCACAAATAAATGAGAGTTAAAATCCACTGAGAAGACAAGCAGGCTCACAAAGTGTCACAGTGAGCTGTATGGAATGTAATGACTTGAGGGCTCAGACCGCAGACCACAGGAGGCGCAGTCCAAAAAGTCCATGAAACGCAAGGAGCAAGAAACCAGGGAGGAACGCAGCCTGAGGGACAGCGTGACAATGAACAATGGGACTATTTATACACACGAGGGCAATCAGGGACGTGGAAACAGGGGGGCACTGAGACACAGCTGAAACTCATTAGGGCAACCACAGGACTGGACAAAACTGGACGCAAGACATGGGGGACAGAGGACTCTCAAAATAAAACAGGAAACAACCAAAGGTGGAAATATAATAAGCAGTTGCAAGGAGACTTATCCTAGTACCTAATAAGCAAAGGAGACAAAAACGATAAAACAACAAGCTGATCTGGCTAAACTCAAACAACAAAATTCAAGAATGTTAAACTGGTTTCATAGCCAAGTATATAATACTGAAATAAATAAATGGGAATAAAAATTCAGTCAACTATGAATAACAAAAATAGGATAACAGAAAACAAAGAAACAGAACATCTAAGTAATAAAATCCTACAACAAAAACCCCACAGACAGTGACAGCAAACAGTCATATCCAGGCAACAGCCCCAGTCTATGACTGACCCTAACCTAGCTTAAGACATTACTGTGCCATAAATAAATAACAGGAAAACATTTATGTGTAGATGGCAGACGGGTACATGCAGTCATTTTATGACTATTACAACTCAGCCTAATAATCTTAGCAGTAGTGAGTAGTTTTCTGAAAATGGAAAAGTTAATATGACAAACACGACCCTGAGCACAATTTGGATGAGGACCTATTAGGCGATCATTTAATCCGAGTTTCACTAAAACCACACCCATAAAGTGGGAGGAGTAAAATTTTAAAAAATGAACTAGAAAATGTCCCCCATAGTGTAGGGGTTTACACATTCGCCTTATAAGCAAAAGGTCCCTGGTTCAATTCCAGGTGGGAACACAAGCCCCTCTCGTCATGGAGGGTTGTGTCAGCAAGGGCATCCGGCATAAAATCAGATGCGGAGCCGCTGTGGTGACCCCCTTGGGGAGAGTACAAGGGAGCAACTGAAAGTACTTTCTTCCTAAATCGAAAAGTGCCAGCAAAACACTAAACATGACTTTGGGTGAAGACTCATTAAGGGATCATTGTGTGAACATTTGATTAAATTCTGACCAGTACATGAGCAGTGATTCTACTGAATTGTGGATGGTGTGGCAGATTAGCTACAAACAGATGGTGTATGTTTTTACTTATATATATATATATGTCATCTTTGCATGTATGCTGGCTAGCTCTTAAATCAACCTCAGAAGTCTTCTTCGTCATGGATCCATTGAGGTTGCGATCGACTGTAACGCCTGGGGTAAAAGCTACAGAGTTTGGACCACTTTTTAATTCTCAGTTGTGCCTCAGTGCAGGTATCGAAGCATTCGGACCTGGAAATGAAGTCAGCCTTTGGGAACAAGTGGATCCCTTGGTTTCAAGAACAAAGACCACTCTGTTTAGTTTAGAGACAGATTATGGTCAAAAAACCCAAAGTTGACTGTTGTTAAAACAGGGATGTCAAGCAGTGATCTCTGGTGTGAAGGAGACATCAGACCATTGAACCTAATCTCTTCCCTGAGAGGTTTTACCACAGCGCGATAGCTGAACTGTTTATACACTGTTTGCGTGCAGCCATGTGTGAGCTTGTGTCATGCGAGGTGTTCTCTCAGCTCTTTATTCCCTAAAGCCACTGCTCCTCTGTTAGTGAGATTACACAAACTGGTCAAGGTGAGCTGGGTCACATCTGTGTGTGTGTGTGTGTGTGTGTGCGCGCGCGTTGCAACCTGATAAATGAGTCTAGACAGTGGAATTACGTTTGGACATAAAAAGTGGGAGTGATGTTCAGCACTGTGTGGAGTTTCAGAGTCTGGTAAACATGCGTGTGCATACTGCATGTACATGCTGACTCTCCACTCCTTTGTACATACATGCATACAAAAAGAGCTGCACATATTCATTTGTGTGTGTGTGTTGTGAGTTTAATGCCCTCGTTGACAAGTCCTTGAGTGGGCAACAAGGACGAGACAGCGGCCATCTCCTCTGTCTGCCTGTCGGACTGTAAATCAGCCATAAAATGGCTAATTAACTCTGCTGTGCTGTAAACAAGCAGCGCCACACTCCACACCACCACCAACTAGATGACAAAAGAGGGTGGAAAGAAGTGTGTGTGTGTGTGTTTAAGTTAGAGTAAGAAATACTATCCAATTTTCTTATAAGGACATTAGCCGGGTACCTGAAATTCAAACTAAATCACAGGACGGCACAAAATGAATATCTGCAGTGAGGATTCCTAGATGTTCTCGCTCCATATTAAGTATGTTTGTGTTTATTTAGCCTTGAGGGGTGGAGGCGACATCCAAACATTTATTCATCCATCCATCCAACCATCCATCTCAGCTGGACAGACAGACGCGTAAACAGCCAAGAGAAAGATGAGAGTGCGGCAATAATGAAGCCAATCACATGCTGAATTATGTTTCACAGAACGCTGCTCAACCAAAGCAGCACCTGCAAGCTCAAATTGTTCGTCCTCTTGGACGGCTCGAACATATCTGTGCAATGCGTTGTTGATTTCAGATGCACTCCTATCTAAATGATGGGTGCTACCACGGCTGCAATTAAACCTCACATGAGCTCTGTGAGGGCGCAACTTATAGGAATGTCAGCAAACCCATCCCTGCATACGGGTATTTGCACGATGGTAGGTGTTTGTTTGGGGAACAGTGCGGCAGCGTGCATTCAGTAACCCGTGCCCTCTGTGGTGTGGTGGTTTGCACATTTGCATCACATCAGAAAGCTCCCTGGTTAGAGAACGGGAGAAGACACAAGCACAGCCTTGGGGTCACGAGCCGGCGTTCCCCTAGTGTCAGCCCCAAGCCCAGATAAATGGGAGGACTGTGTCAGGAAGGGCATCTGGTGTAAAATCTTTGCCAAATCATATTCGCAGCTTCATCTGCCGTGGCAACCCCTTGGGTGAAAACGGGGAAGCTGAAAGTACCTCTGTCATACACTCAGTAACCTGCAACGCCTTATTGCTGGCAACACAAAAACAAAACTTACACACACACACACACACACACACACACACACACATTAGACACTTGGTTGGGCACCCTTTATCTTTGTGTGTTATACTGGTACAAGATGGAGCTACGAGAAGATGAGCACATCTTCAACATCCTTTGTCCAATATGTCCACTATCCCTCCTCTGAACATGTCCAAACCGTCTCAGCCTTGCTTCTCTGGCTTCACCTCCAAACTTCTCAACCTGAGCTGTTCCACTGATGTACTCATTTCTAATCCTGTCCATCTAGGCTGTGGTGTTTAGACAATATTCGGTTGGTACTAAGGGCCAAAAATGTGCCAAGAACATAGCCCCCACACTGCCAGCCTGAACCACTGATAGAAAGCAGGATGGATCCACGCCAAGCTCCAACCCGACCATCCGTGTGTTGCAGCAGAAATCAAGCCTTATCAGGCCTGGTAACATGTTTCCAATCTTCTATTTTCCACTACTTTCCGCATCATTTCTAGCCTCATTTTCCTGTTCTTAACTGACAGAAGTGGCACTCAGTGTCATCTTCTAAGTCCATCTGCTTCAAGGGTCGACAAATTGTGCATTCGGAGATGCTCTTCTGCATACCTTGGTTGTAACGAGAGGCTGTTGAGTTTACTGTTGCCTTCCTACCAGCTCTGGCTCTTTTTTGGACCATTCTCTATAAACACTAAAGATGGTTTCGTGGGAAAATCCCAGCTGATCACTAGTTTCTAAAATACTCAGAACAGCCCGTCTGGCCCTACCAACAGTGGCACGATCAAAGTCCTTTCTTCTCCAGTCTGATGCTTAGTTTGAAAGTCAGATCATCTTTACCATGTCTACACATTCACGGCTGATTAGATATTTACAATAATGAGTAGCTGAACAGGCATATCCAGTAAAGAGGCTGTGAGTGTATGTATGTCAGTAACATGCCATGACTGGCCAAATGTACGTGCACACTTAGAACTACATATGATACTTTATGGACTTGTGATCTGGTATTTTTATGGCTTGGACTGGCCCTTTAATTTCATTTGCAATCAGGGAACCTTGAGATCACCCTTCTCCAATAGCTTTGGGAAGAAGTGAAACATATCACCCAACAGACCTAACCAAGCCTGGGATTATACCACCTTGAGGACGCACACGTGTGCAGTTGTTCTCATTGTCACTAAAGTCACCATGACCTGTTGGTTAATCCTGGTGTTTTGAAGCAAGAAGTAACAAAGAAGGGGTGGATCCGACAGAGAAAGCAAGAGACTTGTCAATCATGAGGTAGCCCCTCCCTACAACATGTGCTACATAATCATCATTTTTTTAAATTCTAATTGGGAAACTACAGAAACTCATCAGGACAGTGTTTGAGGTCATAGACAAAGTGAGCCTTAGCATAATTTTATCAACGACTTCTATACAACTGGACTTCTTTTTTTGTAAGCAGAGAAGTTTCCCCCTGCTGGCTATTGGAAAGAGTGCAGCTTACAGGCACTTCTGTATCAGCTTCACTTTCCAGACATCAGATTTACATACAAATCTGGCTTCTAATCTGCTTGAAACAAACGCGCACAGTCGATGCCCTTGTCGAATAATGGCGGGGTCAACAAATCAGAGGGTTCGCAGACATCAGCACAGAGCCGTGCTATGATGGTAGTGCACGGTTTGCTATGAGGACCCTAGCACACCCTTCAGAGTGGAAGTTACAGCAGAACAATCACCAGGAATGTGGCCATAGCTAGAATGTTCAGCTGTCCACTACGTTAGTCATGTGGTACGCTCATTTTAGTCACTAAGGTGTGCATGCCTGATGTTGATGGCTTGTGTTAAATGTGTAAAAGTGTTTTAAAAATGAAACCTTCTTCATAACACAGAACAGAACAGTACAGCAAATGAACTGAAAAACAAGGCAGGGTGAGACGACTGAATTTACTGATATGGACCCACCCAGCAACACATTTCTCATTTAACATTACTGCCCCTGCCACATGTTTGCCCTGCAGAGGCAATGCAACCTCAGCACCCATGTTCCTACAGACCATCTGTAACCTAACTAGATGGTTTAATCAATTCCACAGCAGGCTGCAGGTTTAGTTGTGATTAATGTTTTAATCAGAGATACAAGAGAAACCACCTCTTCTGGACAGGGCTTAATAACTCTTACAGACTGCTCCTAATGCAAAGAGACTTTTACTCTGTTGCGAGGTGTGCTCCAAAAGTAGCGTTAAAGCTAATGACAACGTTAACACCGTCCCAGAATGAGCACCAGTTTAAGCTGTGAAACCCTCATGAGGGTGCTACAATGGCTGCTGCTGAAAACTGAGGGGGTTTTTTTTAAAAAAAAAAGAAATTGCTGCAAAATGTTCAGATCAAATATCCCCGCGGGTCTCATTGGATCTGATGTTATGGAGTCTCCCAATGTCCCATAAAGGGTGTAATATAGGTCCTCTAGAAAGGGTGCCTCAAAAGTAAATGCAAATGAGTAGCAGATGAAAAGGGCGACTGGGACAGTACGTTTTATGGTTCAGTTACGTTTTAATGTAGAATCTGGTCAAGCAATATGTGATTTGGCAAAATAAGGTCTTCCTTTCTGTGTCACTAGAGCGAGACGTCTATTCATTTGTAAGACATGACAAATTACAATCTCAGGCTTGAGATCTTATTGGAGGACGATTACAATAGGCCTAAAGTTTAGTTAGCAGTTCCTGGCTAAAGAAATAACACAGTATCTCCTCTGAAATTGATTTTGTTCCCCTTTAAATACAAGCCAAGATTAAAAGAGTGATATCCCTTTATGGTATTTATACCACTACTCTGGCTTTGATCTGGGTTTTGGCCCGTCTGTGTCATTATGCATGTAGACACAGTACTCTGCTTACATAAAGCTCAATAAAGCTTGGTTTATAAAGTCTAATTCAGGTGTCAGATCACCGCATGCAATTTGATTAAAACAAGGAGCCGGTCTCCTACGCGTCATCTTACTGCAGGACCCGGGCTCTTACTTTGTAAAGTCTACACACCTTTGTGGGTTTTCCCAGACAATTCAAAAGTATTCCTATTAGGTGAAATGAAATCCACATTCGGAAAAAGCATGAATGTTTTTGTCTGTACATGTTATCCTTGCGGTAGAGTGTCAGCTTGACACATTGAGACTGATTCTATAAAAGTCTGGAAATATACTGGAGGGCTAGAAGACCATTCTCTAAAAGAAATTATAATACTTTATTATTGTATTTGGCCCTAAAAACATTAGAAACAGTTGTTCTAACCAGAAACTTATTCTGGTCTGCATTACTTTGGCCTCTAGAGGCACTGTGAGGAATCTTGGAGTCATTTTGACCAGGATATGTCCTTTAATGCTCACATTAAACAAATATGTACGACTGCCTTTTATCACCAAAACTGGAAACATCCTGTCTCAGAGTGATGCTGAAAAACTAGTTCATGCATTTATTACTTCTAGGCTTGATTATTGTAATTCATCGGTATCTGGCTGTTCTAAAAAGGAGGCAGCATTGGCTCAGTGTGTTGGAGGACTCATTTGGGAACCACAGGGTTGCTGAAGGCCGATGGCTCAAGACCAACCCAGACCTAGAGGCCATCCAAGACCCACAAGTTCAAGACCTCACCCTGGACCCATATGTGTGGCGGTAGGCCAGAGACAAGAGAGTTGCTTGGCTTAGGCTCCTGGGGGACTTCCCATGATGCACTGAGCATTTCTTCACCATCCACCTCTTTTCACCCCTAATGCATTCATTTGCCACTGAATTTTGTCTTCTCGCTCCCATAGTCTGTGTTGTCCTCGTCTCTCCATGCGCTCCTTTGTTCTCTTCTTTCTCCCCTCGTCCCCAACTCACCATGGGAGACGGCTAATCCTCCCTGAGCCTGGTTTTAGGTCTCTTCCTGTTAAAAGAGAATTCTTCCTTCCCACTTTTGCCAAGTGCTTGCTGATTGTTGAGGTTATAAAATACCTTGAGGCAACTTTCATTGTGATTTGGTTTTACAGTATAAAATCAAAGTGACCTGAACTGAAACTGAACAGAGAGGTGGCAGAAGATGAATGGATGGATGGAAGATTATGGAGTGAACTGTCCCTTTAATGGATCTACTTGACTGGGGATTGTAGCTGCTGCCTTTTCGCTGCTTAGACAGCACTTACACTTCAAGGCCTGTGAGAAAAGGTGCACTCTCATTATCGACCAGGAACTCAAGATACATGAAGTCGAGGCAACAACTTGTTCTTCACCAAAAACGCAATCCTATTCAGGACTGCTCTTTCATTCATAATACATGGACTTTTGAATATGCCGAGACACATGGATGCTTTCAGGAAAAAGACCCAAAGAAACAAGAAATACAAAGAGATACACAGTATCTTATGCTCACATCAAAGCTTTGTTGGAACACCATAATAGGCATCTGGACAAACAACGCACACACATATTCATAAAGCCGTGATTGATACTGATAAGTATTCAATTATTCCTTCATTATGTGGCTTTGGAGCTCAGTGCTGTGAGACTGGAGACAGATAGGATTTCCAGCTTTGCCTCTCAGCATAAAGTATGATATTAGCTATTGAAAGAAGAATGAATCTGTACAGACGTAGTGTCCACAGAGATGCCGCTGGTCTGATTGTTTGATACAATGCGGTTGTTTTACAAAGGACGCACACATGGGTGCACTCGTGGATTTACATCATAAAACCACTTGGCGAAAGAAATGCCAAATGTGTCTGTTGGATGTGTGCGCAGAGAAACAGGTGTGAGCAGAGAAAGACTGACTTACGCTGGGAATCACACACACACACACACACACTATTCCAGGCCTCTTGAATTTGTATGCCGGGGGGGCCGCAATCGAGAGGCGATAACAAATCTCATTTCCGCCATGTTTGCCAAGTTTCCAGACAGCATTTGTCTCCTGGCTGAATGTGGTGAGTGGGATCCGAGTAGAGTAAACAAGGGCACAGATATCCTCGTCTGATAGAATCCACCACTCCACGCCGGCTTCCAACACATCATCTCCGAGACTGACAAAACACTTCTTTTTTTCAGAGCTGGCTGCAAGACAGGCCTTTGGGTTGTAGATGAACAAGTACCAGCAAAAATCTGTATTTAGCCCTGTGAGGGGATTCTGTAGAGAAGACACAAGCTCGTGCTAGAATCTGAGT
>VUQH01023011.1:0-16244 GCA_015106775.1 Etroplus canarensis | reverse complement strand
TCATTTCTTTTATTGTGCCTTCTTGTGTACTGTTTTGCACAATTTTGGTTTTTTGCACTATGTTCATCTGATCTTTGCATTGTTTGCAACTATTGCACCACGTTGCACATGTTGCACTTTATTTATTTATTCTAAACTGTTCTCAGTACATGTCTTATTATTCTCAGTATGTGTCATATGTCTGTATGTTTATGTTGCACCAGATCCCGAAGAAACGCCATCTCATTTCACTATGTTCTGCGTCAGCTATATGTGGTTGAAATGACAATAAAGAATCTTGAATCTTGAATCTTGAACATTATTTAAAAAGTTAATCATTTTAAAAGTCTCATACACCCTTAACCTATGTAACAGCTAACGAAAATAGCTGTGTAGTCAGATAAACGCTAAAAATGGATAATTGAATTTAAGTTCACAATCATTATATGGCTCTGAGCGCTCTTTACTTTTTTTATTTTGCTAAAGTTAATAGAAAATGAAGAAGGATCAAACAATGAATCTGTTTATTGACCCTTCTCTACTCAATGACAAAATAACTCAAATGCAGCAGGGGTAGAAGGTGCACTGCATTAGCCTTTCTACAATCCCTTTCACAACATTTACTCTTTATTTTAATTATAAAAAACTAAAAAGAGCATTGGGCAAACTGTGTTAGTAGTTGTTTTACAGTAACCTGTTTATAACAAAATTATTCGCTAGAGAGTTTAGATAATTTCAGGATGCCACTGAAAAATCATTTGTTTGGTGTCATGCATGAAGTACACGAGTACATAAATACATGAAAAAAGAAGGCTTTGTTGTTCAGGCATCACTAATGTTAGTAGGAATGCAGCAATATCATATTTCTATGATTCACTGTAACAAGACCACCGGGGAAAAAAAATGGAGTCTCATAGAGAAATCGTGGTCCAAACAGGCAAAGCCGATAGGCAGCCTTTCATCCCACATTCAAGTGTGGCCAGTCAAACATATATTTTACTATTTTTCAAAGATAAACTAATTGAAAGTTTAAAGGAAAGAAAGAAAGAAAGAAAAAGAAACCTTCAGTAGTGTAGTGAATGTAAGCACAACAGGAAAAAAAAGAACTGTGAGTGTGAGCACAGCCTCATAAAGATGGACTTGCTCACTGTCAGCTGAGTGTCAGTGTGGTGCTTTGATTTTCTCCTGTCTAACAAGCTGAAGAACAGTGCAGTCTGTTGGAACTGGAAACAGTGTGGAAACACCAAAATAAGATATTTTTCCTTCATCGTTGTAGAGGTAAAGGTTTGGTGGGGTTGAGACAGGGGAGGCTACGTGAATTGGTAACAATGAGCAAAAGAAAAAACTGTTTAAAATGGTGAAGTCAGCTGGGATCGTTTTTCATTACAAAATGTACTAGAGTGGAAAACACGCTGGATTTTCATTTTGTGAAGCTATAATTGCAATTTGTGCTGCAGAGTGCTTTTAAATTGAAATTAATTTTTCAATTTCAACCATGGGTGTTGGTCCACTGAATCCATTTTTTTTTTCTTTTTTCACTACAGAAAAATGCACACAGTATGTAACTCTTAGTGTCTCCCAATTTGTTGTTGCTGTCAGCAAAAGCCTCAGGCAGTTGATCCCTGTAGTGTTTCTCCTATTGATCAAACAAATAAACCATAAGAATACAAATACAAAGGCTTCTTGAGTGAAGAAAATCCTTCATGATATTGAAAATCTACATTATAATGTCAACTATACAGAAATTGTATAGTTACCTGTAAGTTAGCTTGAAAGAAAAGTGCATATAACTCTGCATAAATGCAGCCTATGGTCTCTGATTTAAGTTCACCACTGACTTTAGTTCTTCTTGTTATTTTCTTATTATTTAAATTCTGTAAATTCATAAATAAAGATGAAAAATTCCCATGTGAATGTGGCTTCACCTCAGTTTCCATCCACTTAATATGCAGTCACATCAGTTCTACATTTTCCGTTGTTTTGTCATTTAATCAGAAAAATGTGCTTTATAATCCCAGAAAGGCTGTGC
The DNA here is from genome assembly GCA_015106775.1 of Etroplus canarensis. Classification (NCBI taxonomy): domain Eukaryota; kingdom Metazoa; phylum Chordata; class Actinopteri; order Cichliformes; family Cichlidae; genus Etroplus; species Etroplus canarensis. The sequence goes on along the minus strand of VUQH01023011.1, from coordinate 14,236 downwards.
TTATAGGGGACTAATATTAGTCTCTCTACATTCAGTGGCATGGAGCGCATGTAAAAGATGGAAGTAGCTACCTTATCACCGACTGGTTTGCAGACTGCCTTTCCCCTCTCCTCCTCTGTTGCCTTTGGGAAACAATAGTGTTGTTTCCAAAGGTACTCTGTTGGCTAACAGTACGGAGGCAGCTATAGTTAACTTGGGCCTCGATTGATCCAGTATCGAAATATTAATAAATATATTATTAAAATAAAAAGATTATCATTAATTATTATTATCAATAATAAACATGTTATTATTGATCTGCATGTTTAATATAGAAAAGATTTTGTGGTGAATGCCCTTCCTCATTAAACTTTCCCTAGACATATCCAGGCTTGGGACAAGCCCTAGGAGTACACTGGCTTGTGCCATCTTTTATATACAGTCTTCTTCAGTAGGGTTTTCTAGCTTGGTACTCATCTAATTTCTGCTATGGAATGAGAAAGGTGACCATCTGTAAGTTCTAATTTGAATTTATCATATGTGTTGAGTTCAGCTGGCTTGTTACAAATGGTGAGGGTATTTGAACCAGTCAGGAATTTTCAACCACCTTGGCTAATGTTAAGCTTGCTATTGTTGGTCTGTAATTACCTCTTTGGCCAACTGCTTGGCCAGGACCAGGGAAAACAAGTATTTACCAACTCATGCAGATAATGAGTGACAATAAAGAAACTGACTGCTGTTTGTCCAGATTTCCTGCTTTTATTTTTGAACTTGGCACTTGATCCTGTGGTTAGCTTGGCAGTGGCATTTGATTGCTGTGGTCTTTGCATTTACACAAATCAAAATCCTGCACATCCAAACCACTAATAGTAACTAGTTGTAATCAGCCATCTGTACTAAAGTGGTTAAACAACATTTGCCCCTCTGTTTAAATCTGTACATCATTGCAGAGATTCAGATTCAGATTCAGAATGTACACTTACACCAGTAATTTACACCATCTGAAGCCCTTGATTTCACTTTTTATGTGAACATGCTGTTACACTATTAACATTGCAAACATTATTATCATCATGTAAAGTATTAATTTAATGATACAAGAGGAAATATTGTGAATAGGTTATGCAGTGGTAAATTATTTGCTTACTCAGCCTGCAGCTTTGTCTCTCTGGGATATTTCTCAACCTGGAAAACTACACAGAACATTTGGTTTCATACTCACAACAAGAACATAAAACTATTGCAATGCAATAAGATTATTAAATGCCTTTGAGATTAATACATTCCATTTCTGTTTTGAGTTTACTCAATGATAAGTTTCTTGCTGATGCTTATCAAAATGTTTGGTGCTGTAGTTAACTGATTGAAGGCGCTGCACAGAGACATAACAACACACCACTTGCTCAGACTTGCCAGCAGGAGCTGAGAACAGCCTGAGGAACTGATCATGACGACAGGGATTGGGTGTCACAAAAGGTGATTCATAGGGAGGCTTCAGGAAAAGAAACTCCCTGCATACGTTACTTAATCTACACACACCCAGACTCAAGACACAGCTGAACAATGGTGCTGGTGCCTTGCTGGTTTTGGCTTTTTCAAGCAAAATACTGAGGAACTACTAGAGGTGTTTGAGCCTTAAGAGACATGTTGTGGACATGTGGACATTTCTTTTCATGCACTGTGCTTCACTCTGTCATGATTTCACTGACATTGTTTTCTCTTAATCTTAAGCAATACAGTAGAAGAGTAATTTGGAAATTCAACTGCAGAGCAAGTAATGTAATAGGGTCACAGCCTTTTTAATTAACATCATATTATGACACTATTGCTTTCATTTCCTGACTTTATCTCAGTGACACAGAACAGACAAGAAAAGAAAAAAATAATGAAACCCTTTCATATATTGATCATATTAAGTCTGCTTAAGACAGATTTTATTACTGATAAAAAGAACAAAGTCATCCACTGGAGAAATAGCTTTAAGTCAACTGATAATCTATTAATAGTCTTAATATTATTATGACTGACAGTGGAAAGACATAATTCTTAAATCTTATAGTCTAGCATTTCCTTAGATTTAGCATACTGTGAAAGCTAATAGAAAACATAAACACTCATTTGACTCATTTCACTCTGTTGGATTTGAAAAATTCTCATTCATACATCTCTCTTTTAACTAGAAAAAAATCAGTTACAATTAAGATTTTGATGGGTTTTAGGGATGCAGATCATCTTTGGACCAAGACAGGGAGCTGTTTGCTTCTGTTTTCAGTCTGTGCCAAGTTGAGCTTGTTACAAGCATAATTGAAAATTTATGACTTGTATTACTCTCAGCAAAATGCTAAAATGGGGTTTTACCACACAAATATAATAAAGTTTACAGAGAACTGCCTTAAAAGAAGATTTAATATCCAGTGAGCAGCAGTTCTCTGGATCTAAATGCCTTGTTTATGCTGGAGGTCAGAGGAGAATGGCCAGACTGCTTTGAGATGACAGGACGGCAACAGTCAATCAAATAACCAATCATTACAACCAAGGTATACAGAAGAGTATCCCTGAACACCTCTTAAACCTTGAAGCAGATGGGCTACAGGGGTAGAAGACCACATTAAGAACAGGAAACTGAGGCCACAGTTCACATGGGCTCACCATTATTGGACAATACAAGATTGGATAAGCACTGCCTGGTCTGATGACTCTCAGTTTCAGCTGCAGCATTCAGATGGTAGGTTTAGAACTTGGCTATAACAACATGAAAGCAAGGACCCATCCTTCCTTACAGTATATTGGCAGTTCAGGTTGGCGGCAGCGGTGTAATGGTGTGAGTGATATTTTCTTAGCACACTTTAGGCTCTTTAGCACCTGTTGAGCACCAGTTAAACACCACAGCTTACCTGAGTATTGTGTCTAATCATGTCCATCACTTTTATCTGAAAAAAAAGTTGTTTCCCCCCTGGGATTAATAAAGGATTCTGATTCTGACCACTGTGTTTCCATCTTCCATCTACTTTTATCATGAAAATGCACCATGTCACAAAGCTCAAATCATCTTAAAACTGGTTTCTTGAGCATGACAAGGAACTCACTGCTCTCAAATGGCCTCCATCTCTGTGATGTGGTGGAATGGGAGAGTGACACCGTTGATGTGCAGCCAATAAATCTGAAGAAACTGTGTGATGCTGTCATGTCAATATGGAAAAATTGCTCAGGAATGTCTGCAGCAATTAGCTGCATCCATAATACAAAGAAGTAAGGCAATTCTGAAGACAAAAGGAGGTCAGACTAAATGTGACACAGCCTAACACCTGGGTTATGTAAATGTACCAAATGGTCAGATATGCAACAAATATGTTTTAAGCCTGCACTGTTTATAATATATACATGTGGTTTTTTTTGTAAGTGAACACGTTACAGCTGCTAAACAAAGTTAAACTGACTTTGTATTGTTAGTTTTTAGACTTGCTTGTTTCAGATTAGATGCTTTAGTGTTTGTAGCTTTTACCCGTAGAAATACAGATGTTGCAGTAATAACCCCTGTTCTGAAGACACCCACTGAGTGCTGACCAAAAAGGACAAGGAATGTTATATGGGTCAGCAAAATAAGTTTAGATAGCTCCACCCTGACATTTCAGCTACATTGGAAGTAAGATAAAAGTGAGTAATAATTTCTGGCTTATTTAAGTTCACATGGGTTTTTGGGAGTCATCTTTGAGAAATGTCTACAAATGCTTTACTTTACAATAACTTGAAATGGTATTTTAAACCTTGTAAAACTCAAGAAATACAGAGATCATGCATTATTGTCTCAGTTTGTGGAGTCCAGTGACACTGTTCTTGAAGTATTTTACAATGTCTCTTTATGTTTGTTATTATCTTGATTTTCGTCAGCCTGAACTTTGTTCCCAAAGAGAGAGGGGAGTGGCTAAATATCTGAAACAGGTTTATGACTGCCTGTGAGCAAGTTTGCAGTCTGAGAATTTGCATGTCAAAACCGGAATCCACACCCTCCACCTGCAAACTGTTTATCGTGTTGAGACACCTCAGTGTCTTTGTCTTTTTCAGCCGGCACACAGAACTTTCTCTAAATATTGAACATAAATTGAAATAATGTAAATGTAAGAGGGATATTCTGGCAGCAGTCAAGAGGATTTTCACAAAGTCAGCAGTCTAAATGTAAGTCCCTGTTGTTGAGTACAAGATAACATTGTTATGACTAGCTCACTGTGCTTTTGAAGCCTCTGAGGGTATTCAGAAAGCGGTAGCAGCTCTGTAAGAATATTAAATGCCTCACTTTCAAATGAATGAACAGTGGGAGGTTTGAGAAAATGTGATAAACAGACTTTTTTATGAGAAGTCTGGCTTATGATTAAATATGCTGTGATAACTGCTGCTCAGTCTTTAAACATTTCTGTTTACTGTAGAAGCAGCACAGCTGAGTGTCTGAATTGTTGATAACTAGCTTGAAATGTAAATGATTCCATAGGCATAAAGTAAAATGTATGACAGAACCTGTAAGTAACCTGAAGACAGGTAGAGGGGACAGCTTCTTCTGATCTTTATCTAGTACAGGATCATGCTCTGCATAAACTTGGCAATGAAAGTAAAATTTTCACTCAGACTTTCCCTTACAAGCTGAAAGTAAAAAAAAAACAGGCCAGAGTAAATCTGATTCTGTGATCTCTAGATTTAGACATACAATGTTAACAAAAGAGAAAAGCTTGAATGTTTAAATTGCAACTTGCTTCTGTTTAACTGACGCATATATTTGCTTTCCTTTCATGAGACTTGGTTGGATTTATACTGTGAAATCGGATAGGGAATTGCCTGGGTCACACTCATTTAATAAAATAAATGAATAAACAACTTCTATCAGAATCAGAATCAGAATATTTTATTAACCCCTGGGGGTAAATTGCTTTAGAATTAGAATAGAAACTATGAACTTTGCAGCTCACATGCTACTTTTTTTTTTTTTTAATTTCCTGGTAAAAATGGTAATACATGTTTAACTAAAATAGGTTTTAAAGGTCAGCATTGTGAAGTCCCATTAATAAGTGCCAAACCTGACTCCACAATAATACATTTAAATTGCAAGCTATTTAATCCTCTTGGACATCACATTTATATCCTTATGAACCTTAGCTTTGAAGGTGCACAAATGCACCCCTAGGGATTCACATAGAACAGCAGATATGGTTTTATAGAAGGCATTTATAATACTGGGCATGAAATTGCTTTTGAAACACAGACCAGATTTACTAGAGTACACTAAAAAAAAAAAAAAATAATCGAATAGCTCTCAAGTAGTTCCCGAATTTGCTGTTTTATTTTCCATTAAGTCAGAGTTAATCGAAACCAATGGGATATGAACATGTTGAAGCATGAGACGTTACTACCCTCTTCCAAGCAATGATGATTCAGTGCTATTTAGGAAATGCTGGTTAGCTATTCAGTAACCTGCACAATATATAGGAGCAACTTCCGCTTACTGATAGGGGATACATAACTACACTTTGGAAAACAACCATAAAAAGCGCCATTCATAATGTTCAGTTGTTACTGTGATTCTGCGAGGTCAGATTCTCGAAAGTGGAAACAGGCTGGTTCTGTTTACATTTTAACGGTGCAGTTAAAATCTTTTGCTGTGTATTAGGAAATCTGTTGTTTGTTGCTGGAACAAACGGAATACTTCTGACAGTGAGAAAGACGAGGGTTGGAATGTGACATTAAAACTATACATGTGTTTTAACAGCGTCATCATCTCATGAGCTCTATACAGTGTTTTAAATAATTCACTTTGTTTTGATATAGCTTGATGTATCATAGCTTAATACTAATTCCTCTCCATGTATTACATTACACTTTACCTTTCCTTATTAAGCTTACCAAAAGTCAACAGGTTCCACCCTGTTAAAATGTTTGTTCTCTGAGCCTCTTACATTATGTCATTGATTTCCATTATCTATTACAGGTCCCACTGAAAAAGACTTGAGCCATGGATTCTCCAGAGTTTTCCCTGTTGTCATCCTTGAGGGGAGAATTTAAATCAGATAATTACATTCAACCTCACTATAAGGAGTCATACCGCCTGGCAATTGATCACCTGATAAGTGGCGGCAGAGACAGTTACCAGGAGTTCCTTAAAGGAGAACGAATTGGGAGCTTTCTGTCCGAGGACGAGCTCCTCTTCATCACTGAAAACGCTGAACAGCTGCCACCTCAAAACAACACAGAGGAAATCAATTGTGTGTCAGACAGCCAATCATCCTCTGGGACATACTGGCCCATCCACTCAGATGTGGACACACCAAATTTGGACTTAGGGTGGCCAGAGGTCATGCATGAAATGCTACAGACCAATATAGATCTGCTATTTCATCCACCAAGACAAAGCAGCCCAACAATCAAAGAGGTGATCCGGAAGCACATTCAGGATGCAAGACAGGTAATCAGAACTACAGTACCTGCAACAGTTAACTCAGACAGATGCACACGCACAAACACTGACTACACCAACATGTTACAAGCACTTTTCCCTTTCAGGCGAAAGGAGTGCCTGCTGGGGCCAAAATCTAGTTCTGCAGCTCACCACCATGAGAAAAGAGTGTGTGAGCCTTTATCAGAATATTTCCCCAAAATTAAAAGGCTCTTAAAAGTGTGCTTGGTAGACAGTTACTATTTTGCAACCTTGTTTTTGCTGCCTGGCTCTTAATTAAACCAACTTATAAAGTAAATTCAGACTATCCTACACCTCACAAAGAGCTAAAGAAACCTTCCTCTTGGTTCCCAAACAAGTAAGATGTAAAGTAAATTAAACTGAATACAGATAAATATGCAGCAAAATGCAGCAGCAACAATGGCTCATGTTTGTCCGAATAGCAATTTTTAATTGGTAAACAGTGAATTTTGTGTACTGGAGATAATATACAGTCCGTGATTGAGATTCTTCTTATAGGTCTTCTAATACACAGACACAAACCCCTAAAGATGAAAAGGAATTACTAAAGGAGACATTCACAGTAGTCACGCATTAGTTCACTACATGCTACAGTAACACAGCATTATTATGCTATTTCAAAATATGCAGCATGTTCACCTGCTACGCTGTTGTTAAGAATCTTTTTTGTAGTCTCACTGAACTTGGAGCAAAATCAAAGAACAAAGAGAAATGGATACTCGCACAAATGTTTCAAGAGTGACCGAAAAGGATTTGATATAAATAGATTTGCTCATTGTAGATAGACACAAATATCTATCCCCTGTCACTTCTTTCTCTCTCTCTCTGTATCAATTAGGGCAGAACCATGGTGGCTACTTTCTTTGCAAATGCTTAGTCCACTTCTTGTCCATGATTATTTATCATTGATCAGTTTCTAGTTGTCACACTCATTCACTATTGATGTTGACTGGTCATGATTCATTCACTTTGTTCTTACAGGTCATTGCTGTTGTAATGGACATGTTCACTGATGTGGACATATTCAGAGAAATTGTTGATGCTTCTATTAGAGGAGTCCCGGTCTATGTGCTTTTGGATGATTTTCATTTGAAAAGTTTCCTGACAATGGCTGAAAATCAAGATATAAAAGTCCAGCAACTCAGAGTAAGTTTATGATGTCAAACATATGTTTAATAATCTTAGTGTGTTTTTTCCTGACCGTATCATATATGCAAATATAATGAATGAAATTAATTTCTCAAAGATAATAGTAATTAAAAGTATAGTTTGAACAATTGCTTTTATATATAAAATTTTTTCATTACTGCTTAAAAGTAAATGTTAAGCTTTACTTTTATGTAACTTTCACCTTACTAAAAGAGTTCATTATTAGTATCTGGTTACTCCTGTTTTAGGGTGGAGCTGTATTTATTGGCAAGAGATTATTCAAACTCAAACACACCCTTAAAGTTCCTATTAAAAACATTATATACAAAATACAACAACAACTAGTGGACTCCACAAAATGTCAGAATGATCTTTCCTGCGCAATGCATTTGATCTTATCAGATGTTTGTTTTCTCTTTGACATATTTTTAGCCTGTATAATTTGACAGAAATAAATGTTTTTTGACACTTTTCTTTCACTGCTCTGACCACAGAATATGAGGGTGCGCACCGTAAAAGGTCAGAATTATCGCTGTCGATCAGGAGCTAAATTTCATGGGGCGATGGAGCAGAAGTTTCTTTTAGCTGACTGCCACACAGCGATTTACGGCTCATACAGGTAAATAAAACTGCAGTGCAAGCGGACCTGTTGTTGAGACCACTGAGGTGTACATTAAATGCTTTTAGCAAAGTACCACATTTGTGCTCACACACAAATTGTGACAGCATTTAAGTAGAAAAAAATGTTTCAGTATACCAATGGCTGTAAAATGTATCACTCTCAAAGTTAATCTTGTGAATTTATCAACATTTCATTTCGTGTCTTTAGTTTTTTATCCTACCTTGATAACAAGTCAAAATCAGCCTTTGACACCAAGATTGCATTTTAAGAGAATTATACAGCATATTAATTTGTTTCCTTCATATTAAATTAATAAAAAAATTTCATGCTTTTTTCCAGTTATACTTGGTCATTTGAGAAGATCAATCTGAGCATGGTTCAGCTCATCACAGGTCATCTTGTTAAGTCCTACGATGAGGAGTTCCGAACCCTCTATGCTCGGTCAACTGTGCCAGCTGAACTGTGTCCCCCAGAGGGTTTGCTTCAACCACATGGGCACCAGCTTTTAGCAAAATCTCATTCTGCCCCAAAAATAGAGCGGAGCAACCAGCTGAGGCACAGTCTGGACAAAGTCTATCGGAAGACTTGTGAGAGGAAATTTGGCCCAAGAGATCAGGAAGAGAGGCTCTTTGAGGAGGAAAAGAACATGCTCAGACCCTTGCTTGAATATGGCATTGGTGTTCAGGATGCAGAGGCAATAAACCTCTTAAAAAGGCACAGCTATGCTGGAGAGAGACAAGATGGACACATTCCACAGAACATCAGGCCCAGAGGGAGCAACTGGAATATTTCAAGAGACACAGGAAACAGAACAAACAACTATGCTATGGATAATTATTTACAAGTGCCACAGATACACAGAGGTCAAAATTTGCGCCAGACTTACAATGGCAATGACAAACAGACTTTATCCATGCAGCAGAACATCCCAACATTGGAGAATACATCTAAGTCCTTTATGCGCACATGGAGGATTGAGTCATACCTTAAAAATCCTGATGTCCCATTTGGAGACTCTTGTGACTATTTAGACCAGTTTGAACCACTAGACAAAGCCAGCCCCTTCATGCAAGGAAGGGTGAGGTCCTCTCTTGTTTTCAGGTCCACCATACCAGAACAAATGGAGCCAAACAGACATATGAACAACACTTCTACTGGCCTTAGCCCTTCAGCAGCACACAACGCTCCTTTACACTACTCATCCATGCAATGGAGTCCATCACTAGCAGTTGAAAATAGAATAAAAAATGAAGAGCTTATGTTAAGCAGACACAATTTACAGATGTTAGATGACTTCTACAACAGTGCAGGCTATGATCCAGGTAGAAACTCTTACCACTCCTCATATGCCAGCCTCGGTCGAGCTAAAGGTGGTCAGATAATCACAAACCCTAACATTCTGACAGACAGTTGGGACAAAAGGCATAGCGTGGCAGATCCAAGATCAAGCACACATGAATCATCAAGTCACATGTATGGTGCTTTTGCAAAGATGCATGTAAATCGAAGCACAGCAGGAATGAATGTACCAAATGGAGGATGTGCCTCAAATCTGAATGAAGATCAGAGATCTCTTTCCCATTATGATGTCAAGAGTATCACAAGCACAAAGAGCCCCAGTAGTCATATTTGGCAGGAGCCACCGTGCAGGACTGTGTCTGCAGCAGCCCTGGAAATGAATAGCAAAGATTTGACTGATAAAACTAGCAGCATGAGCTCTCAGAATTTTATAAAGAAGAGCTCCAAGAATATCAAATCTCTGCTGAACATACCAGAGAAAAAAGAAGATTTGATTAGGACCACTGACACATCAAGTCTCACGTCAGCGGACAGCTCGGACACCTTAACTGCTGAGGATGAAGACAAAGCCTCAGTTGTAGGACAAAAATATCTCCAAAGCACGAACATTTCTGTCAGGTCTTCCTCAGAGCGCCAGAGGAGTGAGGCGGATGATCTAAAATCTTCAAAACCACGATTCAAAACTGAGGAAACCCAACAGCGTCCACAGAGTTCTCTCCTCAAAACTACCACACAGAAGAAACCCAGCAATCTTGACAAAAACGTGAAGTCTGGACTTGACTCAGTAAGCTTGAGCAAAGGGCGAGGAGGTGAGAATCGCCTTTACAGCAGATTTGAGCCTTTCTGCTCATTTGAGAAGAAAACTTCGTTACGCACTACAGCAAGTTTCAGAAATGCACAGTCTCAAGAGAAAAGCAAAAGCCTTCCTAAAGGTGAGGCAGCTACTGAACACAACATCACCCGGGCTGCACGAGGCCATCATGAAAACAAGCTGGAGAAATTCTTTCAAAGAATGGGAAATCTTATACACAAGAACAAGTAATGATAAGTGTTTCAGCACAACACATAATCTACATAGGTCACTTATTACTAATGCACATGTGACTGGTAATGCTTATATGTGTAGTGGTGCACTTTATGATGTTTACTTAAGAACATGTTTTATCAAAAAGAGTTTGCATTTCAAACTCTGTTTTTAGGCGCACTAGTGAATGCCACTGAAAGTAGAGCATATTTTTTGTGTCGTTATGTTGCAGAACTATATATAATTTTGTCATACTGCTGTCAAGCTGCCTTTTTTGTCTGTCTTGTACTGGTGTCAAACTTCCTCACAAATGTACTGTCAAAATATGTTTGAGGGTGCATTAATTTGTTGTTTTTCAAAATGTCAAAGATATATACAGTTTATCATTGCAAGTGTAGGTGTGTACACATACCGATGTGCTGTTACCACTGTAACAGCACATTGTAATTGTTCTACTTGAGCGCTGACAGGAAAATTAGGGTAGATACATTGTAAATGCTACTGGTATTGTAGTTAACACATGATGAAAAATACACTGCGGCACATCCTGTGTCAGACAGGTTTTACAAATGCTATGGGGGTTGCAATAATGCAATAAAATACATGTTGTATTTTCTTAATAAAAATTTGCACCATTTAAAAAAATAATATTCAGGAAAATGAAGAACACTTTCTTTGTTTGAACTTTTGTCTTTAAGAGATAAACTTCAAGAGTTTGTTATATTTAATGTGACTTAAGGGAAAAGTCAATGGTCCATGTTTTACTCAAGGTGCAAGTTTGTCTCGAAGCAAAATTTTTGTATATTATCACTGATTTAATAATTAGATTGTGATGACAAACAAACACTGACTGTGCTCTGTGTCCTGAGTGGTTGGGGTTGATAGGGAAGCATACTACATGTGTTGATGTGTATTAAACCAGAATACAATTTTTCCTCATCAAAGATCAACCAAGTGATAAAACCATAATCTGTAAGACTGGATATATTTTTTTTACGAAAAACAAATGCAGGATCAATAAACATTTTAACGATTCAATCAGCACAGCATCAACATTTCTGTGACTTGTCATATAAAATAATTAACTACATATATAACTGAAAGTATTACATGTTAAAAATGTTAAAACATAGATTTATAGATTTTAATAGATACATTTCCTTCAAAATTAGTTCTATTTATAAAGTGGTATTGGAGAGAGAGAGAGAGAGAGAGAACGTTACAGAAAGGTAGAAGATCATTTTGTCTCAGGGTGAAACATACATATGTGAACTGGAGAGGTTTGTTCTCATTTTGCATTTTGAGAATTCAGAGACATTTCAGATTAATGTGATTAATCAGTTGATTCTGACAGAAAAGTGATAATTATAGGCAAAGGTGGCAAAAGTACAGAGACATTTCTTATCTCAAGTAGAAGTACAGCTACTTGGGTTAAAAAAAGACTAGTTGAGGTTGAAGTATTGACTCAATGTATTTACTTAAGTAAAAGTTAAAAAGTATGGGCTCTGAAATGTGAGTATGAAAGTAAATAGTGGCTCCTTGAAGGATATTTCTACGTGCTATTTTTGTGTAAACTAAATGAACTTTATGGCAGCAGAATCAAAATCATTTATTAATTACACATTGTTATATTAATATAGTTATAATTAATATAACTTCTGTTATTGCAATGAATGTAGTCTGTTAAGTTTGCTGCTTCCTTGACTTTATATGGATGACTTTGCCTCTACACTTAAACAGAAAAATGAGTATAAATGATATGATTTTGGCTTCCTTCATCCATGTCTAAGCACTATGGATGGATTATGGATACACCAATAAGATTGTCTTTTATGTGTTGCTGTTTCTTTCATTTGGGTTCAAATTGGTCTGATAATGGGGAAGGTGGGCAGTAACGCAAATTAATAAGTCCCTTCAAATGCATTAAACCTTAAGTAATGAGCCTGTTTTGAAAATATAAGAGTAGAGACATTTGTGTTAAAATGTAAAGAATAAAAGTAAAAAGTTGCCAGGAAAATAAAAACTCAAGTAAAAAATAGATACCTGAAAACTTTGCCAAAGTACAGTGACAAATATCTGTACTTCCTGCCCTTGACTATGGGTGACAAATATTATGTTCCTTTCTTCCTGCCACTTTAAAATCTGTCAGAAAAATTGCTTTAAATTTAGGAGCAATTGGGAACCACTGTCATCAAAGTGGAATCACTTTATGGTCATGCTTATACAAAAATAAAGAAAAGTGGAAGCCTGCTGAACTTATCTCATGGTTTGACAATGCCTTCCTGAATTGTGAAAGGCTAAAAGTGACAAAGAAGCACTTCAGACATCCCACACAGACAGTCTGAACAAAATGTAAAATACATGCACACTAGAATCCAGGGCTGCTTAAGCATTTAATCAAAAATCTTCCAAAGTTAGAAAAGGTATCGAATAATTCTAATTTAATTTTAGGCTTACTGACAATAGCACAGATAATATAATAAACTGTAGTTGAGTCACTTAGATGACAGAAATTGGTTGGAAGTTCATAAACTATGCAACAGTCCTGTGATAAAATGGTAAAAACTGTGAAAACTGGCTGTGTCCACTACTGCCTTTCAGGTTGAATATATATGGAAATTAGCTTTCTGTGAAGGAAGAACCTCAAGGTCTACAGCTTACTTTGAAGCTCACTACACAAGAGTCTTTAAAAAATAATTCAATGTTCTCAACCTGTCAGTGGTGAATCTTTATTTTATTGCAGTAACAGTGAAATTCTCCTTAATAAACAAAAAAATATTTATGTCAGTAGAAATTCTCATTGAAAAGAAGACAATTATAGTAAATTAAGTGCTCTTTCCTTGCAGTTGGTGAGCGTCACCAAAGCCTAAAGCTAACAACATATTGACTTCTTACCAATTTGGACCAAAAAAATAAATAAATAACTAAAAAGGTACATGCAACAATTAAGGATTCAAAATAATGACTTAAATGAGGCTGTAACCGATGTTCTTTCACCCACATTTTCTGCACTGTGCTCAACAAACAATAAAAACAATAGACTGTTTTTCCTCAATTTCACTGTTCAGTGTATTTCATTTTTGCCATAGGACTATTTTTAGGTTACTGAGGTTTAAAGATTTTCAATATGTCTTTCATTTCTAGATCTTCTTTTTATTTCTCAGCATCTCAGCATCTTTTTCATGTCTCTTTGGTGTTTAAGAGTTTTAAAAAAACCCACAAATATTTTCAATTTTCTTTTTCTAAGCAACTCCTAAGGACTATTGATGTTTTTGAACTTTATGTGAAAAACTAGTCAAATTTTTATATGAAAAATAGAAAAAGACAACCAGCACCCTCTGGGAGGGGAAAATGAAACCAAGGCAAAGTGCCAAACACTGCAGTTTCTAACATAGCTACTTAAGGGTGATTTGAAAGGTAAAAAAAAGTCCACATAGGCTCTCATGTTAAAAAGGCCCAATGTACATGCAAATAAAACAAAAACATGTTAATTTACACCCTGGTGCATATATATATATATATATATATATATACACCAGTAAGGGTCCCAGGCTAGACCCCCCATGCTAACCAAGCCTACCGCAGACATGAGCGAGAAAAATAAATATAAAGCCATACCGGCTCGGACGTCGCCCGGCTTAACAAGGTCCGTGTCAGGTGTTGAGGAACCAGGGCACCCTGATGAGAAGTGGGCTACTGGAACAAG